>VHZZ01017312.1:0-41356 GCA_009801015.1 Silene noctiflora
AACTAGTATTCTTAATCCTTCTCGGGACCACGAGACAGGTTTGCTCTTCCCTCTCTTTTCCAGTCTTCGCCCCTCTATGAGTCGAATAGAAAAAAACCCCCTCCCCCTTAGCCAAAGAGTCCCCGGCCGTAAGGGCATTAACAGCTCTTAGGCTCGCTCCCTCCTAGTGTTCGAGTCCCGCTCGCTTCACTCACACCCTCTCAAGAAAGTACCCTGTCTATCAATAAAACGCTTCAACCAAGCATTTGTTTTCCACCTTTCCGAGGATCGATCATCTTAACTACATGCAGGAGCAACAGCGTAGCTATATAAATTAGTTCTTCGTTCTAAACCAACTCTCTATTTCATTAGCATTTTTGGTGTGTTCTCAGCCGGTTCCCGATCTTAAAGAAAGTTATTCAAAAAGGAAATGCAAGGCAAGTAAAGAAGCTTTAAAGCCACGTAAAATCTCTGAATAGGGAATTCTGCTTTTCGCAACCTCTCCCGATGGAGCGAGTGAAACTGGCTCGATTTTCTTCCATTCCTTTAGGGTAGCTTATAGTCTGGCGTCCCGCTCCAGATAGAATTCGTTTTAAGAGAATATACTTTTTACACCCGCTGTGAGGGATTTCCATTTATGTTATGATGGTTCATTAGGGTCTTGCTTATGGGTAGCCAAATCTCATTTTTTATAATACAGTGTGAGGTTTCTCGCATTCCCTTTGACTCTGTTTTTCTTTTAATATGATTCCGAAGGAAGAGCTACTCTTGCTGCAAGTAACGTATCTTTCTTAAAGTTCCTGCCCAGAGCCAGCTCTTTCTCATTCACCCACGATTGGTAACACACCTGCAAATAATGCTTACCTATCTGGGCTATAACCACATCTCTCGAAAAAGTTATCGGTAGAAAGAGCGTCTTTCGCTTTTTCATATCAATATAGGTCATAACTAGCCTAGATATCGCATCTTCCGTACTATATTGAAAGCGCTTACTGGTCTTTCCGGAGAGTAGCTTCGCGTGCTTGCATTCGAGCATTAGAATGAGACAAACCTTTTATTGGATGCATTCTGTAAAACATGCTTTATTGCTATATTCATTAAGTAGAGAGCATGCCCCTAAGGGAAGGGAATACTCCTGTTATTTAATATTTAATGAGTCAAGGAATCGGAGGATTCTTGTGGTTAGGAGAAAGGTCGAGCAAGGGACAAACGGTCTTAGTTGTGGTTTCGGCGTAAGAAAAAAGGTACCCATCAGGTCACACATTAGGACTTGCTTTCAAGGGAGCGAGCTGCTGTTAGTATAGTTCCGGAGCGAAAATAGAAGCACATGGCATTGGGTCAAGTTCCAAGGAGCGAAAGGAATGTATGTTCTGAAAGACCTCGACTGTCCAGGAGATTTGAAAAAAAAAAAGACTAGCATATTTATAACAAGACAAGAAAGGAGAGGTGGGAGAATTTACCAGTTGTTAAGAGTCCCATCGTCCCTTTTACATTCATACTTCACAAAAAACGTTAGGGGAAGGCATCTCGAAAGCCAGGGATCGGGAAAGCAAGACCAAGAAGCGGTCGATCCGGCCACTCCTTCACTAGCCCAAAGCGCCTTTTGATACCTGTTTTACGGAACGAAGGGTTAAAGCATATTCTCATTGGGGCTTGGACAGATAGCAGGGTGGGAAGAGGGAAGGTGTAGGTGGTCAAGCCACAGGAAGTCTAGTGTCTGTCGCCGGGGGCTAAAGGTTCACAGTTGCGGGTTCCTTGTAAAAAAAAATATTCGATGACAGTCCTCTGAGGATCATACAAGGGCAAAGAGACTCGTAACACCCTACTCACTCTGGTACTCCACTCGTTAACAACCTGCTCTTAGCTCTCTCTCCCCATTTGTTTTTTATGCGAGCTATTTAATTCCTCTGATTATTAGAAGGTGCAAGCTCCCGGTTGAAGCGGAAAGATACCTTATTTCCTCAAAGAAGGATTTTGCTGGAAACTTAAACAAATAAAAAAATTCACTGGCAAGTCGAGCTGTTCCAATTAAAATAATTACGTACGTAAAATCAATAAGAAAATTCTATTATTAGACTAGTAGAACAGGTAACTTGGGTATTGGTAATAAGGAGAGTCGTTTCGATCCAGCGCGACCTATCCTCCAAAAGGAATTCTCAGGAAGATTCAAATTGGGCTTAAGCTCTTAACTTCTCAGGTCAGGAAGAAACTGGCCTTGCTTATGCGGCACCTTTCTTCTTTTTATTTAGTAACATTATTATTCTATATTGAATTCCGCTCAGATCGAACCGTAAAATAGATTACGAGCTTTCTTTCCTTTGTTTAAGTTTCCAAATCACTAGACATTCGTGCCCTAATCGAAGAAAGTCTTCTTTCCCTAACATGCTTGCCTTTCTAAGAGTGCGGGGACTATGCTCGCTCAATCATGAAATCGTAAAATAAAAATATGTGCTTACAGGAAAAAAAAAGAAGTTAAATAAATAGTCCTGGAAACAGGTACTTATACTCTTCATCAGGACTAGCTTACTCTTCTTCTTCGAATGGCGCATCATCGGATTTACCATCAGGTTCATCTGTAAATACTATAGGCAAAGATGCCTTTTTTCCTGAGTTCGAATGAGAAAGGTGATGGTAGAGGATCTTCCTTCTTTGAAATGAAGCTTGCACGAATCTTAAAGAAAAGGCCCAGCCTACGAGATCAGATATGGTATCATACCTCGTGTATGGGTTGGGGCGCCCCTTCCTTACCCTGGGAGAAGGAAGGCACATCAGTAACAGGGCTCTTGTAAATATAAAAAGGTAAAAGAGGCATCTATTCCAGTCCAGAGGAAGAAACAGTCGAAAAGACTAGGATTGAGGATACAGCTAAAGACGAAGCAGGTCTATAAGTCTCAGGCTCAGGTACAGGACTGCTTGCGCTTCAATTATGGTTTCCCGGGAGTTCTTATAAAAAAGGGGGGGGGGTTCTTTTTTGTCCAAAACAGGCCGGGGTTGGGATAAGGGTTATAGCACTGTACTTATGCACAGGGTGTACTTTAGTATGGGGTTTGACCTTTAATATGAGTTAAGGAAGTGATTTTTTTTCTTTAATGACATTACTTAATTGAACAGAATGAATGAATGGAAGCAAGGGCCCTTTTGGCTGACTGGTAGGGTGGATCACTTGTCCTGATTGGCTGCCTTGGTGTTAGGCATCGGGTTGATGGGTGATGGATACTACGCCTGTTTTTCGCATCCCCACAAACTTCTGACTTAAAAAGAACACCCAGGATCAAAATAAGAAAAGCAAACAAAAAAAAAGATAAGCCGAAGGCAGAGCAGATGGGTATGGTGTATCTGCCCAACAACTATAAGACATAGAACAATAACAATAAGTAGTTGACGGAGTCAAAGCAGCTTGTGTTTAGAAGTTACTCACTCAAGGAAGCAGCTTTTGGTCTTGGAAAGGGCGGTCAACTTCTATATCCACAAGGAATCTTAGAATTTACTTGGAAACACCTATTTTATAGTTAGGTACCCAATTTCAAGGATGCGAGCGGAAGGGTTTGACAAGCAGTTCGCGGACATGGGGAAGAAGAAAAAAAAAAGCGAGTCAGAAGGAAAAGACGTGTCAGACATAGAACAATCATAAAGGGAAGTCCCAGTCAAAGAAAAAGAATCGGAGGCAGGTTCAGTCGAAGACGATGGAGCTGATTCAGTCTCAGTTTTTTATGTTGGAACGAAAGGTCTTACAAATTAAAACATATTAGTAGAACGGGTCTTTTCCTTTATCGAGGACCTTTAGTCTACAATAGCTACATTGGACAACGTAACTTGGAGTCTAAGCCTCGGAACAGTAGATGTGATACCTATGACTTTAAGAAAACACGGGCGATTCAGAGGAATCAGTCTCAAAATAAGAAGTTTCGGAGGGGGATTTTTCCTAAATTGAAGCGGGTGATGAAGAAGTCTCGGACGAAGTAGCGGATCCAGCTGCTGATCAATGCAGGGTACCTCGGGGGGTCCCGGGGGGATAGATGCCTCTTTTCTTGTAGTTTCGGGAATTTAATGTTGGTTGTGAGATGGAGGAATTGGAAGAACTCATAAGAAGTCACAAGGCCGGAGGAAAAGCAAGTTCGACCAGATCCTGATAAAATAAAGTGGATCAGGGCCAAGTAGAATAAACCGATGCCGGAATGGTAGTCGTAGAAGACCCCCCAGCAGTTTCAGTAACAGAAGGATCAGTCCCGGTAGCGGCCGTTCCCTACCTATGAGTCTAAGAAAAGGCAGTGTCATAAGTCGAAGCATTTGCTGAACAAGTCAAAGCAGTTGCCGCAGATGCTGCTTTTGCAGATGCTGCTTTTTACGGTGTTGATGGAAAGTAAGGGATCCTACTATATCTATAAGAAATCCTACACTTAACCTTACAGGGACCCCCCTTTACTACTGAAGGGCAGAACGACTTTTAGTACCCGCTGTTTGAGTTACACCTGAATGTGTGTTAACATTAGCATGTTCCCTTAAAACAAGTCACAAGGAAAGTAGAAGGATGCACTACTTATTGTCCGTAACGCCACTCAGTCAGGGTAAGCTGTTGTCCCACTTCAGTAGATGTTTTCCTCGAATAAAAAAGCTTTTAGAATAGCCCTTTGAAGCAAACCCTCCTAGACTCTGGCTTTGCACGGACTTTTACCATCTTTTTACTAAGGGATAGGTAATTTATTTGCTCGAGTTAATCCGAGAGGCCCCTTATGGGACTCGAGCGACAGCGATAGGGGTTAGTGCAAGAGCAAGAAGAGTCATTTCTCGATCCCGAGTCGGCTGAAGTCAAGCGAAGGGCCGTTCATCGAGGCGAAGCCAATCAAGCGGATTCAGCTGTTGAAGTACCGGCCAAAGACGATTCAAAAGAAAAAAGAAGATGGGCCGGCTGTTGATAATGACGCGAAGCCCTCTCTTAGAAACCTAAAATACCTACTCATCCTTTTTATTATGTAAACGGGGAAGACCCACCCTCAAGATAAGTAATCAGCTGAATTCCAGGGCACCCAGACTTAACTGAAAGCAACCGAAGTACAAGCTCAAGCCACACCGCCTTAAGGTGTTCACGCCTTCGAGGTTACAAAAGCAGTCTCAGTACGGAAAGCGGGTTCAGAAAAAGCAAGAGACGGGGATGGGCAAACAAGTACTAATGCACTATCCTCCTAAGAATCAGTAGCTGCAGCTGGGGAAGAAGTCTTTTCAAGAGTGGGTGACCCAGGGTGTAAGCAAGAGGACCCATTTCCAAACCCGTAAGAAGGAGCCAAACTAGGTTCAATTGAAGAAGGGGGAGTTGCAGACGAAGTAGTAGTTTCATTCCCATATGAGGTAGATTCATAAGAAGTACCAGACTAAGTTGAAGATGAGGCGGTTCCAGATGACGCAGATGATGGTGTTGGAAAGAAGGGTCCCACTCTAGATACATACATAATATAAGACTTACTCTGGATAATAGGGGCCCTTTACTTTAAAGAGACCCAGAACAACGGAATGAGGAAGATTGCTAGTTAGATTGACTTCTTCTAGGGTCCGAAAGGAGCCGAGTCTCGAGAGGTCCTCGTAAGACCGACCATACCATTAGCAAACCAAGCATTAGGGGCAGTAAAGCTGCTGTTAAGGTAAGGCCAATCATATCTAAGTAAGGAACGAACCAGTACAACCAAGTAAGGGCCTGTTCAGGAAGTTCAATAGAAGCAGCCTCTGTCCAGGCCAGCTGAGAAAATTTTCTAAGAGAAAGTCCAGGGCAGGAATTCCAAATTAATCCATCTTATTATGGTTTATCGTTATGGCGCGTATTTTTTTCGTTATCGAGGAACTTGTCCCATCCCTTTTTTCCCCTTTCATGTCGAATTTCCCCGAGGTTGTTTAAAAGGTCACGTTTGAAAAGTACTTTCTTAAGGGAAAGGGGTGGAGTAAGCAAATTTACCAGTTTCTTTTAAACATAACATCAAATTGGGCCAATTCACTAAGAAAATCCTCTAATGAGGAAAAATTTCCGGGTTGAGGCGGAGTTAACTCAAGCCCCGAGTGCGATTGAGTTTGATCTAATCAGAGAATGGTATCTATATGCTTCACACATGCGAGTAAACCCAGCAGTTCCAAACACAAGTTCGACCGGATCCAGCACAAGAATCATTAGTAGAATCAGAAGATGCAACGGATGGGGCGGTTTATGATGGTGTTGGGAAGAAGGGTCCCATTTCCTATACACCTAAAATCTTGCGCTTAATTTATAGGTACCTACCCTCTCTTCAAACAACCAAGGAAAAGCAAAAGGCTTTGACAACCTGGTCACGGGCAAGACGAAAGCGAGGCAGTCACAGCCGAAGGCGAGCAATAAGTAGTTGAAGACGTATCGGCCGTGCCCTACCTATCTTAATAAAGGAAAGTCCCAGTCCTATCAGTACTAGAACTAGAAAGTGAAGATGCAATTGAAGCTTTGGAAGCTGCTGTTGCTGGCGACGACGAAGTCAAGTCATAAGTCTAAATAGCTAATGGACCAGGTGCAGATGAAGCCCCAGCCGAAGAAAAATTTCCAGATCCAGCTGTTACCGGAGCTTTTGATGGACCAGCTATCGAGGACGCTTTTGATGCTGCTTTTGCGGATAGTGCATGGAGCAGGTGTTGGGGCTTTTGCCGCCGATGTTGCCGATGTCGAAGAAACTTTTGAGTTTGATGATGGGGTCGGTCCCACTTATAATAGACCCTTAATTCCCACTCTTATAAGTATAATAAATAGGGAACCAACCACCTTTCCTTGGCATCAGTTTCTGAACACATGTCAAAAAGAAGCATGCATCGAATCAAGAAGGATAAAAAAGACGGAAAGAACAGCTGAAGTAAACCATTGCTGTCGATCCAGCCTTTCCAGATTCAGCTGGTGATGGAGGTGATGAAGCAGTTTCATCTTTCTCAGTTGCATGCATCTCATACAAAAGGAAGTTTAAGAAATGTCATACCTTTCACATCACAGTCAGCCCTAGAAGTCGTCGAGTCAGAAGAAGCTTTTGCTTACGAAGGCGAATAAGAAGCTTCAGTCCCAGTAGCTGGCGTGGCATATCTATGAGTCTCATTCCCTAAACACGCACTTTCATATGAATAAACCTAAGTCGATGAATCAGACGAAGCAGCTGTTGGTGAAGCTTTTTGCGGATCTAGCTTTTATGATGGTGCTGGAAAGAGGGGTCCTTTAAAGATATATACACTAATATTGTCTCACAAATTGTGGACCCGCCTTCGGAAAAAGATTGTGGACCACGCTTTAAAGAAAGGAGAAAGGAGCTACTTCAGAAAAAGATACATTAGAAGGAGAAGATCCTGATCAAGAAGAAGGCGACCCAGTACCACTTCCAGAAGATAAAGCTCTTACCGACGAAGTCGAGACAGCTGTTCATGATCCTGTATACCTGTGGGGTACCACCACTTATATAATAAAGGGCTTACACCCATCTTCAAGGGAAAGCAGGTTCAGTCCCAATCAAATCCCCAAAAGACGCGGGACTTTTAGCTGTTGCTGTCGACGACGTTAACCATGAAAGACGGGCAGCAAGTCACTTTCCAAAACAAGGTACCTATACCTAGGGGTTCGCTCCGGAAAAAAGAGGAGAAGTGGGTTCGGAACAACCAGTCTCATACCAACCAATAATAAAGGGAAAGCAGGTTTAGGAAAAGCCGAAAAGGGCTTCTCCCCAGCCAATGATGACGATTCAGAAGATCCTGCTTACCCAGAGGACGGTAAACAGTACTAAATATATACTCGGAATACCAACCCTTTCTCTAACTAATTAGGGAAGACCTAACTTACCCTGAAGGCACCGAAGGTGTTTATGCGGTCGACAAGCAGGTACCGTCAATCTTACTTACCTGGGGCCGGTTCCCTACTTATAAGTCTAAGAAAAGGCAGGCGATGCATCAGAAGTTGCGGATCCGGTCGAAGACGAAATAGCATCCAAAGTCTCTGTAAAAGCCGCTTCTGCTGCTACTGAGACTTTGGATGATGGGGTAAACGGGTGCGACTTCTACAGCAACTAAATTAGCAACTTCGTTACGGTTACAAGAATTGATCGGACACAGCGGATCCTCGGCTGTAGTATTTAGCATAGATCAACAAGAACAAGAAAAAAGACAACTGTTCCCAAGGAGGCCTCTTGAAAGAAGACCTGGGTACACAGACAACGAAAATAGAAAGGATAAAAGAAGAAAGAAGCCTTAGTGGTCGGGCTTTACATCCTCGAGACCTTCTATTACGCGAAAAGATAAATTACGACGTTTTACCCGTACAGCAAGCAGGAAAATAACTTGCCAGTAGACGGGGCACATAGAGAGTGAGCTGCTGGGGTTGGTTCTGGTACCTGTTGTCAGCTAAGAAAGAATGGGAAAAAGTTAAACTCCAATTTCAGCTGAAGCGCGAGAAGCACGAGTCTTTCCAGTTCTGGATGTATCTTTCTTGTCCCGGTTAAAAGGGATCAATGCCTTTGTCTTGGAAAGGGAAAACTGCACCTGTGCATTTTGTTTCGTGCCATTACCTTATGAAAGAACCAAATAAGCTTTTGAGACTGAGAGGATAGCTGCTAACCTACTATATATTCTCTTAGCCCCCTCACGCGCCATCCTACTCTTATACTAAAACAAGGGCTTCGCGCCATCATGCAGTTGAGTAAGCAAGGGAATTGGTAAGCCAGCGGCTTATCTTCCTTCTGCCTGCTGCTTTAAAACCTAAATTCATGCTTTAAAGACAGGAGTGGTTTCATTTGTTACGTTGGAAAGGTGTGACACAAGTTAAAGCTTGTTGCTTTAATCTAAATCAGAGTCGGAATGTGATCCAGAGGTAAATCATCTTCAACTAGCTACCCAAGCATACTATCAAAGGCAAGAGTTGTACCGTCGTTTGGAAAGGGAACGGGCTCATGCCATGTCCTTCTACTCTCGCTCGTTCGTATCAGTCTATCCTGCCTGCCACGACGTCTTTTCAAACCAAGCAAGGGGCAATAAAGCTAACCCAAGCAGCTGCTAACCCAGACAAGGAGTATATCCAGCAGGAATGCAAGACTCGGTCAACGGGGAAAGCGGTTTACATCTTAGTAAAGGGATCCTTGGCGGCGAGTTCACTAGAGGCCTTCGGTTCGGTTGATTCGTCAGTTAAATTCGAAAGCGCGTAAGATATAAGTGAGTTAACACAAATCTAATAGCGTATGTGATCAGGGCTGCGCTCCTAAGTTGAATACCAAAAAAGTGATCCACGTTTTTACGGTCGAGAGCCTATACTTAAGCTCGTCCATTTCTATCCTTAGTAGGAGAACCAACCTTTAAATGCTCTATCTCAAGGTGCTTTGTATCCAAAAGATGTTTAGCCAATGCCTTATTTATAAAAAAGAGCTCCTTTTACTTGTAAATCCGTAATGTCGGCAACCTGACCACCAACCGGGACTTCTTCCTACGTTCTATCTTCAGAGCCTCTTTCTTTGACTGCATCTTCGACGGGTGCGCCAAGGGTAGTGGTGAGTAAATGGGACGATTTATACCTTGAAGACGGTTCGACGACCAAGGGCCACAACTGAACTCCTCGCCACCGATCCAGTAAATCCGTGCTCTACCCGAGCCCTAATGGTAAAGAATACTTTCTTACTAGAGGCCTTTCTAACCAAAGCCGAGGACGTTTTGTCCATAGAGTGGGGGCTGGCTTTCCCACGATATCGGGCAATCCATCCAACCAGTCAGTCAAGCGCAGCCAGCCAAGCATCTAACTACAGGCCTAAGAATAAGCGCGGCATGAGGCTTAGTTGTCCTAGTTTGCCTATATAATAAGAAAAACGTCTTTAAAAAAGGCTAAAGGCTCTGGTACCGCTTCTCCAGACTACGCGCAAGCAAGAGGTCCAGTTCCTGATCTGTCTTCCCGTGTCGACGCGGGAGTCTTCCCTTTCTTTTAAGAGCATAAGACTAAAGAGAAAGGGGAGTTACTGCTCATATACCTACTTACTTATTCCTTGGGAGTTTTTTTTGAATGAGACCTTTATCCCTTCTATAGTAAGTAGACTTCCGCGGAAATAGACCAATCTAAGGTGAATAATACCCGATACTTCGTATTAGATGATCGAAAAGGAGATTATAAAAAGCTTTTGGCCGGGCACTGGAATTAAGATAAGTCTTTGAATTAGTAGAAAGCATTAGCAGGAGTAGCCGCTTCTCCTTATAATAGGGCGTAAAGTCCTAGTTTCTTATAGTTATAGAATAAAGTCAAGAGATGAGTTGTCCGTACCAGCCATTGGTGTTCTTTACTACTTTTGTTCCAAACACTTGACTTCGATCTTCACACGTTCTTCAAACATTTGTTGATTGACTTGCTTGTTTGTTAACCTTATATTACTTACTATATATATTATATGAAAAAGCTTTTATAGGTTGTAAAGCATACTTGCTACTTGTCTAATAATCTAAGGACTTCGCTCTACTACTCTAACAGCCTACTCGTTTCAAGTATTCCGCTACTTCGTCCTTCGTTCCCGCGGAAGATGTAGCTTGCGATCGTTGGACAGGAGTCTTTTTTTTAGTTAACTTACTGACCGATCTTATAGATAAGGAACCCGGTTTCGGATGAAAAGAAGAGCCCTTTAGCACTAAACGGGCTGTGCACGGGCAAACACCCTAGCTAGTTGTTAAGATTGGAAAAAACAAATACTAAAGGATTGGTATCTACTGATGTATCCGACGTACCCTCTTGTTTAGAAGACCTCGTATGATGTTTAGATTTCGACCCGCTTCTGACATACCTGCTGTCACTGAATCCAAGGATCCTGCTTATGAATCTACTACTGTACCTTCTTGTTTACACTTTATCTGGTACAACTTTGTAGCTGGACTAAAGCCTCACTTGTTGATTACAGTCCCGGGATTCGATATTTCTTGCTTATTGATGAGATGTTATTAACCTTGTTTATTGGAAATATGCTACCGGGTCTACTTCTACTCTGGATGATCGAACCGGGCTGTGCAAAGATTCCGAGCTTTACTTACTTCCTTACTCGTGACCTTAGACAAGTAGGGAGCACTTTTAAATTAATCTAGTTTTTCTGGGGAGAGTGGGCTTATCTTCTAAAACCTTTCCTTTTTGTATTATCGTATTAAAGATAAAGATCATTTCTTATTAATCCCTCTTATATTACTTACCATATTTCTTTGTCATTAAATCTTGGAAAAAAAGCTCCTTTATAGGTAGCCGGCTTCAATCTCAACGGAAAAGTTTACTTTACATTAATTAGTAGAAAATAAAAAGTTGTTAACCAAGTGCAAGAGTATATCGCATGCCTTATTATTATGGAGAAGTTCTCTACAGTTACCCTATATGGGATTGTTCTTGATGATTAAGATTAGGGCTGACTAAGGAATAAGATAAGAGATCGGGTTATTCTTATCATCGAGAGAAAGCTTTTTATTCGATAAAGTGAGAAAAGACAGAAAGCTGCCAAGTCATAAGTAGAGTCCTGGGAAAAGGCGAGTAAAAGTCATATATGTTTTCCACAGAAATGACTGATTTCGAAGCTTCCTATATGGTTAAAAAACATAAAAATTTCGTATATAATGTTCATGTTCTCCGGACAAACCACAATCTCTAGTTAGTCTTTAATATACAACGGAAAGTAGAATCTAAGTAAGACCCGTTAGTAGAGGCCTGCCGTATAGGAATACTGCCTTATTCTATTCTAACGAACAACATAATAGGAAAAACTCGTCCAAAATAAAATAGCTTTTTTTCAGCTATACACGACTCGGGCGTTTACAGACTATATAGCGCAATAAAGGATTCTTCTCATTACATATTCTAGGGAATCAAGCCAATAAGATATGTTGGCGAATTCCAGTGTTTCCCGGGATTTTTCAGAACAAAGGAAGCTCGTTGTTTAAGACTTCCGCGTCTAAGGTAGACTATTGGCACTTCGCGCATATTATAATGACTTTGAAATTGTGCAATACATTCGACAAGCAGTTTTCCGATTTATAAGATAAAAGGCAGTTTCTTCTACAACATCATATATAGATGCAGTTTCAATAGACAGCTTGAGGTATGCTTTCAAAGACATAAAGGGCTTCCTAAGGAACTTATTCTCCGAGCACATCTACAGTTACGTTGTTCTATAAAGACATTACACCTCTTCTCTTACGATATTAATTCACATGGTTGATACCAAGAATCCCTGGTAAACGGTTCTTTTGCATCCTATGGACTCGTTGAACAAGACAAAAAAGTGCTCAATAAAATGCGTTTCTAATATAAAGACTCGCTTCCCATATTAAAGAGAAGGTACTTTTCGAACTGTACTACTAGAACAGAAATATCGCCTTCAAGCCTTATACTTTTTTAGTATTAAGCCTGAGAGAAAGCTACAGCTACCTTTGCGAAGGGCGTGGACACTACTTTTTGCTTTCTTTCTTACCTAATTCTCGGAGGATGCTCCCGGTTGCTTTTAGAAAGTAACTTCGTTCTATCTACTCGCTCACTAGCAGCATAGGTTATGCGGGCCTTTTCTTCCTTAAGCAACTATTGAAATTGAAACGGACATGCCAACGGCTTCTAACTAAAAGCTTCCAGGTATACCTACAACAATAGAGAAAGCGGATTCGGAGAATATTGGGCAAACACATGCTAGAGCGGCAGCTTCAGTGGACATTTATTATTTATAAAGGGCTTTCCGCTGCACGCGGGTTAAGCACACCAAACGGGTCTCTTTCTTCGGATAAAGAATTGGGATAATCCGATGGGAATCCTTAGCTATAAAGAGCTTCTTCTCAAAAGTACGCGAGATCCTTTCGAAACCATTAAACTTGTTAGTCCTGTTCTTTACTAAAAATCCTTCTCGTCCTTATGTACTTTCTCTTAACGATTACTAAGTCCCAGAATGAATCAATAGAAGATTACTCTTGTTCGAAAGAGCACATGAAGTTGGTATCTCATACTTACGTGAAATCTTTCTTAGTTGACTTTCTTCTCCGCACTAATCTCTTATAAAAGGATATTCTTTAATGCCGATTTACTTTTTTAAGATATCCACAATTATAATCTTACTTAGAAAGGCTAAACCCGCTATCACAAGGACAAAGCTATCTCTAGTTACGAGTCTCACATCACAATACGAAGGAAAGGCTCATGTTATTATAGTACGTAATGTGTTATTATCCGGCTAAAAGAAGGCATTTGATGTCGAAATCGCCGAGTGAGTAAAATACCTCTAATGAATGAGTAGATAGAGCCCCAAAGAGTTGGCTGCTAGAAAGAGTCTCTTTTTTCAAGTGAAGTATTGCATTTTTATTACTATTAGTAGAACGTTTCACTCCTATTATCTTAGGAAGTACTTTTTATCCACCTAAATTACTTTATTTGTTTATGCTGCTCCTTCATCTTCAACCGGAGCTTCTTCCCGAGCAAGAGGTTCTATGTCTGCTTCTAGTGGATTCATCATATGGTTCATCAGAACCTGCTTACTTTGTTTGTGGACCTGCTCTCTATAGATTACTACATAAGAGAATACATCTTCTGCGGCATTGGACATTTATGTAGCTGAAAAGACTTCTTGTATTACCTTGTAAGGTGTTTGCCCATGTACATGACTTAGAGAAATAAAAAGAGCCCTTCTATCGGGAACCCTTAAGCTAGCTACTGCCCTTATTCGATAAGTAGCGACATGAGCGACCTTATCTTCTTAGACAGCGACGTGAGTAAGCTTGTTAGAGTAGACGAGTTCTAAAGAATTATTATTATAAAGTAATTCAGAATCCTTCATAAGTAGGAGGCTCGGACAACGCGTATTTTTATGAGTTTGTTGCCGTTATCGATCTGTGCTCCCGAACAAGGCTTTCTTCTGCTGGTAGTAAATAGAGGCATTCTCTCTTGTGATTTGATAGACATCATTATATACTACATTTATTGAGCCTATTTTTAGTTAAGTTTTCCCGAAATGCTATCAAGGACGAAAGTTTTCCACATATATGTTTTTGAATACAAATGGGCGGTTAGTGTCAAAAAGACTGGTAAACTACAACGCAAATGCAATAGCTTCTTCGGAGAAGGAAGATCCGTCAACCTGTTCTTCTAAAGTAGTCTCTTCCATATTTTATCTTATAACTAACCCTACTTATAGACCTGTAATTAAAGTGAATCCCTCAGGACATCACCTTAACGTCCTAAGTAAGCCTTTCCAATTAGAGCAGAACACCCCTTAAACTAATTAAGAAGCTTCTCCAGTTCCAATTGCTATTGCTCAAGTGTCCGCTTGTTAGTTCAGCTCTTTACGAAACAGCTCACTCCTATGATTCGCGAGGATTTCTATTATACTATCAAAAGTGGGACATTAACTAAGTAAGCCCTGGCCGAAGAAGCCCCTTAAAAAGTAGTAGCGTTAGCAAAAGTCTAAGTTCACGTTCCAGGAGAAGTTCCACTTACTCTTTCTTTGCTGCTGACACGGGACCTGCGCCTGCTGCTTATGTCATCTGTCTTTCCCTTGGATACCTGCGCTTAGTCATTTGAAGTCAGTCTCCTATTGTGATGAAAGGAAAGGTTCGTAGGAACTCCCCCCTATAATATAACATTTATAGTAAAGTATTGTGTCATAGTTTATATCTTTAGTGATAAGAACTTGTTTTCTCTAGCTCTAGGTAACCCGAAGTCGGAGTTGATTTGCTTGATTGAGGTCTCAAGTTAGTCTATTATATATGACATTTATTGAGTGGATTTATTTCACTTAAAAGAGTACAATCACATAAGATTGACGCCCCTTTTTATCTTGTTCTAAAGAAAATTTCTTATATGTGAGCCCTTTTTCCACGTCGAAGAGAGACTCCTACGGGTATGGACCTTCAAAAGCAATATAGGGAAGCTTTTTTCTACATCATAAAGAGCCAATGCTACTCTTATAGATAAAGAAACCGTTGTATCAGATGCATCTTTCTCCGGGGAAGACTGCCTAGACTTCGTCTTTGTCTGCCTCTGACTCTACCTCGGGAATTGCCCGGTCTCTTGCCCTATTACTTTTATATGTTATAGGTGGGATCGGATGAGACCTTACAACAGAGTTAAAGAAGCCTTTTTATGGGTAAGAAAGTCCCACTGCCAAAGAAAGGATACACGTCTGTGTCTGGTACTACCACAAGGTCTTCACACAGCTACTTATAAGTATAATAATCAAACGCATCTGCTTCTAGGGTTTCTACTGACGCTGCAACTGAAACGTCAATATCATCTCTTGCCAATCTTTATGGGCCCGCTGTACATGTATAGGCAGTTGCACCTTTTTCTTAGTCGTTTGAAAGCATTTCGGGAGAAGTAGACTTCGAATCATGCAAAAGAATTGCGTATATAATATTCTAATAAATTCTTTTTTAAGAAAACGAACGAGATAATATAAGTAAGTGATTGGAGGCTTGAGGGAGAACAGGAAGTAGCGGCAGTAAGAAAAACTTCAACTGAAGAACTGGATCATTACCTTCTTTAATTATATTACCAAGTATCCGCCCTTAAGATGGCTAAGTTCTTTTTACTATAGACTTATCGAGACGATCGGGTCCACTTAATGGTAGGTGGAAAGCTCACAGATCATTAGTAACTAAGAAAAGGTAAAAGAAGAGAGCTCTATTTGGCACGAAAGTGGATGTTCACGCGGAAAGACCATATAAGGTGGGTAATCCCTCTATGTATTGGAAACGCCCACTACCGCTGTTTCTGCGCCAGCTGCTTAGTAAACTGTAGCGGTAGCCTCTGTTGTTTCGAATGAACCTGTTTCTCCCGTTTTATTAGTCTTACAACCTGGTAGTTATCTCTACTTATATTACTTTCTGGAATAAGTAGTTTAGTTCGAGCTGACTCTTTCTGTACGGGTAAATATAGAAACTAGCAAAGACTTTCTAGCTTACTTTCCTGTGCTAAAGTATTGCAATATTATTATAAGAATGCGTTGTCTAATCCCGAGCAACCGGCATCAGTCTACAGGCAAGTCACATGCCTTAGAGAAAAACAAAAGTAAATTTTGGAACCTTTTCTAAGCTCATCCATAGAAAGAAGATACCTCATTTCATATCTCAATGAAGAAGGAGTCGTCAATTCCATGAGACCAATAAACAAGGCTTACTTGACGAGTTAATTCCTGCATTCAAAGGATAACAAACTAGCAGGAAATATCTAACCCGTATATATAAGAAACATCCCCCAGAGCTATAAGAAAGACTTTCGTTCTACTGGATTGAGCCAATCGTAAGAGGAAGAAAGCCCGTAGTAGAGTAAGGGCTGTTGATACACTTTAGGGATCTACTTAGGATACGAAAGCTAACTGCTACTTGTTGCACGAAACATTTTTAGTAGAGATTTACACGATATAAAATTACTTAGGGACTGCTCTTGCAAGTAAAGCCACTTGTCCGTCTGTTCGAGATAGAAAAAGAACCTCTTAATGGAGTAGTTCGTCGGTTTATTGATGTTCTTTAGCCTCCTATAAATACTAGGACAAAACAGCGGGATGTTAGGTGAAACAAAGTCAAATGAAAATAGAGCATCTTCCAATTCTTCCAATATAGGATAAAGCCTTAACCAGTAGGCGCGAACATACCTTAATAAAAGACAGACGGGAGTCTCATCTGATGTGAGAGAAAGAGCCTCCTATTCAAAGTAAGTCTAAACAAGAATGTATATCCGATACAGCTTAAGTTGGAGACGTCCATCACAAAGAAAGGGCTAGCTTATTATAATTAGAACTTTCTAACTAATTCTAGAAAGGGATGGACATAGAGGATAGACAAGTCTGTACAATACAGATGAGTTCACTACTTGAAAAAAAATCAGCCATCCAACACCCAGTATTCCTATTATCTTCTTCTTAGAATAAGTTGCACGCAAGCCTTCTCAAACTAAAGACATCAAGTTACAACTCCCCAACTGCTTAGGCATATGCTCGGGTAAGTGCTTCTTTTTTGGGAAGCTATGCTTCTGCCTATCCCTCAATCCAAATATAATAAATTAATATCTTATATAATATAATTAAAGAATACACTTATCATTCTCCACTATTGGCTCCATTAACAGCTTCGTTGAGAACTAGTAGAGATGCTTCTTCGATAGGGACTTCTACTAGGATGAGATTCTTTTTGTCTACTTCCGCCTATGTCTTCTCTTTCTTATAAATCTTGAAAGGTCCTCCCTGATTTGCAGCCTCTTACCGATGAGCCCTATTCTGCTGTAAAAGCCTCTTCTTTATCAGATAATAGTATTAAGAGAATACTGGGTGATGGGATCGCTCTTAAAGAAAGGAGGTCTATCTCTAGCCGGATGAAGACCTATTTACGCCGTGAAAAGCTTTTTGTGGGAATACATCTTACTACAGGGGGGGAAGTCTAAACAAGTGCACTCTATACAGACACCTCACAATCTGAGGGAAATGCTAATGCTAGCAGTGCTTGCGCTGATTCAATAGAGTCTATGCGGGACCCTTTTCTGAGTAGCTCCCCGCTGGTAGTCTATGATATTTGTTCATTTCAGCCTGTAACTTCTTCTTAATACATTACTGGCCCTCACCAAAACAACGACTGCTTTAACAGAAGACCTTGTACTCCCGTTTCACAGAAAGGATATAGGTATGCAATTGACCACTTACAAAGTATAGGTAGCTTCTTGGCTTAAGAGAGTCCCAACAGGTATAAGAAGAAAAGAGCATTCGAACAAGACTACTGAGAAAGATTAAGTCGGTTTTAACCATACAAGACTCTTATTATATTGTATATAGAAAATAGACAAGGACACGCCTAAAGTAATATAAGTCAACCCTGTTATAGAGAATATAGGTCTACAGACAAAGATCATACACATTAGACAAAGATCATACACATTATATATGGGTGCAACACGGATTCAGGGGATTCCCTGTAAACAAGGGTTACATCAATCAGAGACATAAACAGTTACTTCTCCTTGTAGCATTGGCTCTTTCCTATCTATAAAGCTTGCCCTATCTATGTTATGTAAGCCAAACTCCTGTTGTACTTCTCTGATTGCCAGAACGGAAAGTAACTAACTCAATTACTTGCCTAATTAGGGTGACTTTTCCCATTAAAACAGAGCATCAAGAGCAGCTCAAGCAAGCTGAGGACGCTACTTAGCTGAAAGCGAGTTGTTAATTACAAAAGAAGACCTTGGAAGCCAATCCCGGTATCAACCTATTATCCTATCCTTATTAGTCAAGCGAGTAAACTTCCTCAACAGCCAAAGATAACAAATGTATGGATGCTCCTGCCCTTTTAGTAACTTATATTTATACTATTAAATAAAAATAAAGTATACTAGTCTTCGATATAAGTATATGAGATTTGGCTACACTTCCTAAGGACTAAAGAGATCCTTTGCCAAAAAAAAAGGCGGATATGGCCTAAACATGCAATACAAGCGCATAGACCCCATAAGAAAGAAATGATCCTGAAGTATCGGGCAAAGCATGTTCTCGCCGAAGCAGTCCCATCTGATTAAGTGGACAATGTCCCTGTCCCAGTAGAAATTAATGATTGAAAAAAGACACCCTATAGTAGTGGTGTATATCTTCTATAATATTGTGTAATAAGAGTCTTTTTTTTTATACTTTCGTTTCGAGTGCTTCACTCTAAGCTGCCTACTAACTCGCTATGAGACTCCACTCGCTTGAGAGCATCCCCCTCTAAAATGTAAGGGTCTAGGGACTTCTCGATAAGGAGCTTCTAGGTTTACGCCTGCTGCTTCCCCCTTAACTATGTTCTTATTATAGGGCTACTACTACCGCGTTGGCTGACGTGAGTCTTACGATGTCGTTTCAAACTCTAAGCATGATTGAAGGGGCCCAAGTCTATTCTATTTTCTAAAATAAACACTTCATCCATACTTTTGAGAAAGACTTGTTGACATCGATGAACACCATTCCCTTCACTACCTTTGCTCCCTTGTATCAGCTGAGGCGTTGAGCTTACATAAAGGAACATAAGGCTATATAATTTAGAAATCTATATAAGCAAAAGAATAAACATAAGTTGGACTAAGGACAAAGTTTTCTCAATCACAAGCAAAGCATAACTAAGAATCTTCACCAAAGCTAAACTAAGGATTCTTAGATCTTTCTCCCAATTCTATAAATAAAGGGAAGACTGTCAAGCCGGTTCTCCTCTTTCTGAGAATATTGCCTGAGTTCTTAAGCCGGTAACTGGGGAGCCCCACCTCTGCTCCAACAGAGTCAGTAAGCGGAGTGCTCATTCGAAATCGGATCTTTTAGCTTTTTCCCGGAGAAGATTCGCTTCACCAACGGTTTAACTTGCTAGATACTAAGGAGCCCCTTCTCTTTCTAAACAACAAAATCAGTGTTAGATGGAAAAGCGGACATGATACAAGCGCCTCATTCTATTCACTCGACCTACAAGTGTGTTTTAACTAAGAATCCGCCTGCTGCTTCCAACAGTGCTTACCTTTGAGCCTTACTGTGTAGCGACAGGATAGGGATCATCTCGACAATTGAGATATGAGAAAGGAATTAGCCATCGGATCAAAGCTAGGTCATAAAGACTGACGCGTCCGCCTTCTTACTTCTTTAGTTAATGCTTCTCTGTAGAAGTCCAAACTAAGCCCGTAGTTGGAGTTTCCTTGGGTTTGGTTTAGCATCAGAATTCGCCCAAAGAGTGCTCTTCCTCGGAACCGATCTTCCAATCCATATTATTGCTAGATGATCCTTCTTTTGCTCTAACTAATCTTCTGCTTCTTTCTTCTTTTCTTATAATCGTAGAGAAAGAGCAGCTGCTCTAATTAGTTGATAGGCAAGGACGCTTCCGCAGTCAAAGAAACTTCATCACCATAAAGAAGAGGTGGGGGCTCCTACAGACAATAAGATCCTCAAAGACCCGTTATAGCTCCCTTCGACCGAATCCTTGTGAATTCTTCTTCTAGTTGAACTCTCATTACGTGCCTGACTTGTTAATTGCATAAGGGAGAGGCTTGTGTTAATCGGGATTAATAACATGAGGCTGCTTGTTTACTTCTTCTTCCTAATTAAGAAGCCAATAATAGGGACAACTTAGGGGTGAGATTCTCAGTCAAACAAAAGAAAGTCATCTTATTTTTAATTAACTAAGCAAAACTAACCACTTATTATATACAACATTAATAGCTCGTATTTAAGCGCGATTCGGGACATTTTTCTTGTCAATTATTATTAGTATAATAATACAAGAAAGCAAACTCTATTTTATCATTATAACTTCTTACCAGACCTATTACTACTCAAGGCGAACGCCCACAACATAGACAAGAGTGAGTAGGATGTTAGAGTAGTAGAGCAAACTGAAGCTATAAGACAACTTCTAACTTAAAGATTGAACCCGGTTTAACACATCATAAGAAGCAAGGGAAGCTTCTGCTCACGGTAAAGGCGGCTTGTTAGAGTCTTGTGGTAAGCCAGGTGGTGTTAGAAATAGAAAAAAGTAATGACTCGTCAGTTTCAGTTATAGGTACTCGGCTAGCTTTGTTTGCTCTATATCTGATAGATATGTTCATGGTCAGGAATTCCAACCCTGTTGTCAACTGTTTTAATTTTCTTTTCTTTATACTCCCAAGATTGAGGTGCCAGTTCCCCCCAAAAATAAGCTGGTCCAAGAAACTTATATTATATATGAGATCACCTTTTTACTGTTTACTGTATCATAAGGCTCTAAACCGGCCATTTCTTTTGAAAAACATAAGTAAAGAGCACCTTTTCTGGTCGCTTTTGGTTCAAGAAATCAATTACAAAACTGCTTAATTAATTGCGTATATTAAGTATAAAGGAAATTAATAGAGTGAAAAGGAGTTTGCGGGAACTTTGCGGATATATAAGAGGGAGCCACTGACCCTCTACTAGCCACTACGATACATTGATCTTTTTGTGAACACGTCTTGTCCTTCCTTACGCCGCTCTTGTATATTTTTCTGGATGAGTATGTAGGAGCATTTACCATCAATGTAGTCTAAAAGTACAACTTAACTGTGTCCTTGAAGGCGCCTTCACGTTGCAAGTGGTTAAACGTTCCAAAGCATCTCTTAGATTTAGATTGTTCTTTGACTAGCCTATAGTCTCTAAATTCATAAGAACGGGGTAGCTTGTTTGCTTTCGACAATGCTTTATTTAGAAAGGGTCATTTAAAAGACTGTATGTAGGATGGTTTCTTTGTCACAATTAATATCGTATATAATAGAGTTGTAGTATTGATCCTAAGGAAAAGAGGAGCTCTTTAACAACGAGTTATGTAAACAAATGCCATATATCTATTAGAGACGGGATACAGTATTAAGTGGAAGTCTTATTCTGTAGAAAAGGTTGAAATCACGTCTAAATACTGACGTGGACCAGTTAAGAAGGATAGCCAAGCCCTATGACTGACAACTAAGAATTTCTAATACGTCTCTTCCCGCGCAAGTAAGTAAGACCTTAATCAATCATATACAATCTTAACTTAAGGCCTTCTCACAATGTATAGTAATGCTCTACTAGAAGCTATTGTAGAAGGAGCCGTGCCTGGGGCTTTAGACACACTTTATGATGTAGACGTCGTTACCGGCGACTCGCCCTCTACCGAATGAGATGATGTTTTGGATGTACTATTTTGTTTAGACTATATACTCTGTTTATGCTCTAACTGCTTTACCCGAAAATGATCACTGTGGAACTCCAACAAAGAGGAACTCCAACAAAGACTGTGGCAAACACTACTTTATAATGAGTTGCTGCCTTCTGTATCTGGCCTATATGCCGTTTACACATTATATATATTATTTACGAGATATTAAAATAACATTAGTGTAGTAGTCGAAGTGCCCGCCAAGAACGGCTAGTACTTCTTCAACACCCTATGTACCAAAAACCATAAAACTTCTCATGGGCGAATTCTTCCTAACAAAAGCAGGAGTTAGCCCTCGTGTAAGGGCCTCCCCCTCAGACAGGGCCTCGCGCGACCCATTCGATGGGTCAAGTAAAGACAACCCCTATACATCCTGCATACAAAAGACGTCTCGGGAGATCAATTCTGAACTTGTCTATTCAATCTAGTTTGGGGATTTCTTATCAATCATCGCAAAACCTCATACATAGATAATGATCACGGCTCATTAAAGTAACGATAGTTAGATGATTAACACAAAATCCTTGCTTTCTTCGAGGAAAGAAACGTTAACACGAATCTAAGAAGCAGGCTTACTTCAAGCTGAGAATCCTGAAAACTTCTTCATACTTTTTACTCTTGGGAAATGCAAGGCAAAAAAGACCAGGCCTTTATCCAAAGCGTGATTCGGTTAGTGACCCTCTGAAAGAAAACGAAGTTGAGCATAAGGCAAAGAAAGAAGCTTACCCGCGCTATCTAGCTTCAGACCAGGAGTCTTTAAAAGCGGGTCACGAAAAGACATACGCGAGGGTCATATCAGCTCGTTTCAGAGACGCCGACGCAAGCTTTCTCTAAACGTAAGCATCAGATGAGAAATCCTTTTGTTTTGGCGGGTAATGCGCCCTAACTGTTTAAAATGGGTACCCGATAGCTTAGAAGGACCACCTGTGCCCTGACCTAAGTTTTCCTGCCTTATGTGACCTAAGCAAAGAAGATGTGCTTTCCTCTTCCTTGCGTTTAGAAACTGCTCAAAAGGGCTTTACCGAACTAAGATAAATCCCCGATTGCGTCTGCTTATCTTAATTGTTAGTTAATTCCCTTTCGGTCCGGGACTTTCATGAATGATTTCATCCCAAGAAAATGGAAAAAATTTCCTCTAAAAGTGTGTTTCTGAAGAAAGAGTTTTTTTTTATTTCGCCCCGGAAAACGGAAATTTTAGCAAACCCGGCAAGTCGTCGGGGTTTCACCCTTCGTTCGTAGCTTTCGGAAAGAGGAGAAGGAAGCCATTAGAGACCTAGAGACCCATGCAAAAGTACCAATTTCTAAATTAAAAAGGCGCGTCTCTTATCCAAGGCCCAGTCTATCCAGCCAACCCCTAGCCCTTTGATAAGGATGAAACGGGTGCCACTTCTGCGGATATTGCTGCAGCTAGATAAGCCCCACAGAAAGTAAAGACTGGAAAGTAAAGGAGCACGGATGTCTGCTGCCCCCGGATGGATGATCCGGCTGGCGATCGTTTCGTTCGTAAACCCCTCCTTCTCAAATACGCCTACATGCTAACTGAAGGTATTCTCGCTCGTTCCTATAATGATTATTGAGGCATTCTATCTCATAAGTACGTCTTATATGTAGGCAAAGCCTTTTATCTGCGCGGGTGGTATAGTAAATAAAAACCTACGTCAGAAAAGAAAGGCAGAGGTTCTATCCGCAAAGGAGAGCAGCTCACTAGCTAGCCGTCCTCCCCAGTCCCTTTCGCTTCTTTCGCAATCATTCCCAGTAGAGCGAGTGTAGGCTGTGTTCTGTAAGACCTCGACCATCGGGAGAGGAACTGATCGATGTTGGGAATACCACTCGCAAGAAGACAGGGTAGTTTACTATCGGCAGCCAAAAGGTAATTTTAGAGGTGAGCCCAAAACATAAAACATAAAGTGTGCATGAAATTTCGGCAAGACTAGATTGGGCAAAAGTCACATCACACTCTGATTAGAGGATCAAAGTCCCAATTTCTACTTGGGCGGAATGTTTGCTTTAAAGTAAATACGGGGACTATAGCCGTTTTCCCTGCTTTATTGTATCAGGGGTACACTCCTGTCTTCAACTTCCTCCCCTCGACTTTAATTTCATTCAAACTAAGTATAAGGCAACAGGCGCAACCGCCACAAAAGCTTCATTTTAGAAAACTCGAAACAAAAGTTCAAACGCAATAGGCGCGCAAGGGAAGCGGGAAAGAAAGAGAGCGCTTCTTTTATCCCCAGGGATTCCTTTATTTTTCTGGTAGCGAGCCCCTATCAAAGACAGAGAAAGGAGCTGGTGGCTGGTGAGACGCAGGCTAAGCTAAGACTAGCCTTTAAGACTCCTTTTTGCGCTAGTAAAACCCCGGTCTTTTCATTACTCATGTGGTAATCGAGAATCTGGAACTGGAATCAGCTGTCCAAAAAATATCTGCCCAAAAAGCCCACGTACCAGACCAGAAAGGCAATCCCTAAATTTCCGGGGTTGAAGATGAAATCTAAACTGATCCTGGCTAGTGGAGAGTAAAGAGAAGGGAGGTTCAGCTGGATTAGATCAAGGCTTACCTTCTCCTCGAGCTCGCGTAGTTGCTGGTGATAGGAGCTTCGCTTCCTTCTTTTCCAGATGTCTCAATTGAAACTTAACTTTATTTTCCAGTGATTGAGGGGCAAAGGAGTGCGGGAACGGATCCAGACGTAACATAGCATAAGTGGGCCTATTAATTGGTCCTATAGCACTTCCAGAGGGCATATTAAGGATAGCTTCCTTTAGGCGCTTAAGGGGCGAGTCGACCCCATTAAGATTAAGACAAAGGGCATCAAACTACAAGCCACTTACTTATTACTTCATACTTATAAAAATTTGTCTAAGTTTTAGGAAAAGACTAGCTCAAAAATCCTGGTACTCTTTTCTGAAATAGCTGCAGTCCCATCTGAACCCATTGGAGTGGAACTTTCTGATATTCTTTTCTCTTGCTACTCCTTAAGAAAGGGAAGACTAAGAGAGCGCAACCGCGTGTAATCTAAGGAAGGTTGAGGAAGCTGTTAGTCAATCCGCTTTCTCTGTCCAATGATGAGCCTGCTATAGATTCCCTGATGTCTATCTTCTAAGAGTAGAGGTGCTTTATCCACCAATCGAGGGTCATCTCATGCTACCCCTTCAGAAGACTCTTCTAATATTAGACTCATTCCCAACAAATGAGTGCAAAGATAAGGGGGCCTACAGACACTTAGCTTATGAAAAGAAAAGAGGAGTGGCAGTTCCAGTTGAGCTCATCTTCATGAAAAACATATTTATAGGGGTGAGAAAGTGAAGCCTCGATCTTTTTTCGTATTGCGCTGCAGCCTTGCCCCATGAATCTGTTACTTCGCTTCCTTCTATCAAAGTGGGATCCGCTTCTATATTTTAGGTAATGAGAAGAGGTAGATCCGTCTTCCTCTTTTCCTTGTATTTTTATAATTGCCTTGTCCGGGTCTGATGCAGCCATTGCTGTCCTGGCATTGTGCGATGAATCAGTTGCTTTCTTCATCAAAGCTAAAGGTGCCCAATTTATTTGACAAACAAGTGGATACTCGTGGTCTTTCCTCCTAATATACATTAGTGGCTCGTTCCCAGCACCGGCCCAAACGCCCCCTTTCTGCGACTGGATCACCAATAATTGTCCTTCTGGAAAGTCATGTTTTTCCGAAGATTTTTGCGTCTGCTGCAACTGCAACTTATACGGCTTCAGAATCAAAAGAATCAAAACCAGGCACTGAGTCCTTCTTTTGATTTCTGGCTTACTGTAATGGAAAGGTCTACTCTAACAAGGTTTAAAATTGAAAACAAATATAAGATTTCAAATTATTTTGGGAAAGCTTTTTGGGAAAATCAACTAAATTCGCGAATTTCCTTATAGTATAGCCTTTACTTTGAAGCCGCGGAAAGGAGTCGTCAAGAATCTCAGGAGCTGCCCCCAAGACTCACGATTCCGACGACTTACTAGATGTGAGGAAGAATGCAGTTTTGGTCTAAAACGTAGTTGATGATGGAGCTGATGACAAGACAATTCCATTTTATACAATATTAAAAGTGAACATTTGTACCCTTTTATAGATACGATTAATCGCTTGATTTTCTCTTTATTACTTTATTTACTTACCTTTTTCCCACTAGATGCGGTCCGAAAACGCCCCAATCTTACAGTCATTTTGTGCCAAATTTAATAAACAGGGGTTTCCGGGG
The DNA here is from genome assembly GCA_009801015.1 of Silene noctiflora. NCBI lineage: Eukaryota > Viridiplantae > Streptophyta > Magnoliopsida > Caryophyllales > Caryophyllaceae > Silene > Silene noctiflora. The sequence continues at coordinate 25,840 of VHZZ01017312.1, forward strand.
AAATAGAGGTACGTATTAACAACCATCAATTTCATTCTATGATCTTTTTTCTAAAAATCTCTCATTCTCGAAAAAAAGTATTTTCACAATCCGAAAGTGCGTAATGCGCAAGTAAACTGGCTATTCATAGGTTCTGGGCAAGTTGGATGAGTTTCTTGGTTTTTGAGTTTGGTAGGTAAACAAAGGTAAGCGGAGTCAGTCGAAGACAGAGCAGCACTTCAATAAGTGGTAAAAGTAGCATCCGCCATGGCAGCATCCATAAAAACGTTCTTATTCGTCGTTAACAAGCAAAGATCCTTAATTCATTCATCAAGCAAACAAAGCGTGCTAAAAGATCCCAAGGCAAATTAGTAAGGAATAACTTACAGTAGAGGATCAAGGGATGAGTTCTAAACGCAAGAGAAAATAGTATGGTATGGTCAGTGGGAATCCCGGGATCAAGTAGGCCCTCATAACAGTTTAAAAGGGCTAACTAGTAGCTTACAGGACCACAAGCACAAAGACTAGAAGAAGCACCCCATCAGATGCTTCTCGACCTATCATATTATATCGTTACCGGAAACCTATCTCGTCTTTAAAGCGGGCCTGAGCGGTGTGCAGCTTTGGCTGAAATAGAAGAGGCGGGACGGTGAACCCATATATTTATTGAGCTCAGATTCAAATTAGAACTTCTTGCGCGTTATTGTTCTAAATTGCATTCTAAATTATAATGAGGAAAAGCTTCTCGCTCTTCACATTTATCAATGCCCCGTCCACAAGTAGCTTCATTCTAAATTTAGTATGTAAAGTCGCCCCAAAACCTAAAAACCAATTCCCAGATGACAGGTTGGTCTAAGCCCTTCCTATTCCATTTCTATTCGAGGGTTGGTCGGCATTTTCAGATTTAGAAAAAAAAATAGGGAATGCTTTCCAAAGCTTCGTGAGGATCACTTCATAAAGATCACAAGGAATAAAGACAAGAAAGAAGAATCTTAGTGCTCCTGTTTTTTTAAGTTAAGAAAGGATAGTAAAAGGGGATACTTATTATGTGAGCTTTATAGTAACTTTCATAAATATTATGCCACCTACTTTCGTTCTCGAGCGGAGTCGAGTGCAAAAGGTTAGGTGATGGCTCCTGAGCGCAATATCGCATGAGTGCAGAAAAACCCTTCGTACGAATTAGCGCGCTTGCTAGGAACAAAAAGGTAAGAAGTTGGTGAGGTGAGCGTAGTTTACTGACTAGACGTTGGCTGTTGGCACGTAAGACAAGGCAAGACAGGCTCATTATGTAGTATGGTGGGCATGCTTCTTCTGCTTTGAGCAAGGGGGTAGGTGTATCAATAGACAGATACAAAACGATATAAAAACTCCGGACGGAGCAATTGGAATGGCATGAGCAGAGTAACTTTCGTCTTTAAAATGACACGTTTAAAAGAAAGGAATCAAAACAAAAAGATAGCAAAAAGTGGTCATTAATATACCAATATACTGATATTCCAAGTTTAACTTTTTTTTTTTGTTTTTGGAGCAAAATAGGTGGCTTCTAAGGTAAGCGCACTTAGTAAAAAAGGGTCATTTGCCGAAGTAAGCTGGTATAGTGGCTGGTATTCTCCGAGTAGGGTAAGAAACTCTAGTAGAGTAAGTCGACGAAGTCTTTTTTTTATTTCGAGTCCTGTCATGCAAAAGCCATTAGAGTGAGTACGCTTTACTACTTAACTAAGAAAAATAACAAAAAAAGTATAAGTCTAAGTTAAAGGCTCTAAGCCCGGTACTTCGGCCTATTGTTCGCATCGGATCTCTACTTTCGCCCTTACTGTCTTTTGTCGCTAAATCGCATGAATTCAATTCTAATTTGCCTGCACATAAATTAAAATTTATATAATATTACTAAGCCTAATTAGCAACTCCTTGCACCTCAAACTCAAAAGCGTCTTAAGTATAAAATATAGCCAGTCCCGGCCTCAACAGTTACAGGATACCCATACCTAATCAAACAGGCAATAAGTAAAATAAGGCGTAGTATCTGCTGATCGCACGTCTGATCGTGCCTCGAAGTTTGTTTATGAGTTCTGGAATACATTTTGGAGTCTAGTAAGTCTGTCTATTATAAAAGAAGAAAGGGATAGAGGACGACCAAGCTTTTCTTTGTTTAGTACATTACATTAATCACTTATAATATAACTATAATAAGTACTAGTAAGTCGACCCCTTTGAATGCAAGGGTTGGGAAGACTCGATCGAACGTGACTTATAATTATGCGAATGGTAGTCTCTTTCCTTATTTTAATATAAGAAGACTTGGTTTAAACTACAGTCTTTTCTTGAATTAGTCATGTTAACAAGTAAAATGAAAGCCAGGCAAATAAAGTCTACTAGATATTATAAATATTTTCTATTTAAGGAGAGGAAGGTGGGTCCTTCTTTTGAGCAGCTTCTCCGATGACTTGTTTTTAATTGTATACAAGATAAAGCTTGCCATTTAGATAAGGGTTCCGATACATGGGCGTTCAGCCCAACAACTGGCTTAGTAGGTGTAGAGTAGGTTACCTAGCAAATAATGAGATTCTCGTAATGCAATAATCCAGGGAGCCCCCCTGTTATTGTTTTATAATTTTAGATTAAAAAATAAAATTCATGTTATTAAATGTGCATTTGTCCCGTTGACATAAAAGTCTGTGGGTAGTCAATCCAATGCATTCTTTTCGTAGTCACTCCTTTCTTTCAGAATCAGAATGCCCAGTTAGCTCCTACTCCTAACTAATGGGTTTCGCCGGGAACAGGTATACCTTTGTATAACACCTTATTTTTTTGGTATATAATATAATAATAAGAGTGGGATCCTTTATCCAGCCCCCTTTTTCCTTACATGGCAAATGGATCCGTAAATGAGGCTTCTGTATTTCTGTAAAAGATATGCGAGCTTTCATATATTTTTTTTTTATCTTTTATTTCCACGATGTTATACAACACTGTTTGCAGCATAGCAAATTGCCAATGGCTTATCTTATACTTTCTCCAAAGCTAAATTTAACAAATTAGAAATTCTTATTACATTGATAACAAGTTCTAAAGATAGTCTTTCTTACTCAACAGGTTGAACTGCTTTTTGTACAATTGTACAACGTTGGTTGTATTAACCAGCAGCATAGGCTGGTGATGCTCTTCGCTTGACACACAACGGTATAATATCCGTATGTTCTAAAAAAGAGAATCTTACCTCACAAAAAGGTTTGAAATCGAGTTGGCCAAGAAGTTCACTCACTAACAGACTCGCTTCCTTATGTACACTCGCTCCAGAGGAAGGGTAAGTTGACGCATTACCAATCAGAGTTTTAGCTGACGCTGGTTGGAGTTAGTCAAGGAGGAAAAAAAGTAATCACCCAAGGGTTCATCGCATCCTCCACTTATTGGTGGGTCGACTCTGTTTCATACCCTTATGACATAGACTGAACATCTTTACCGGAAGAGCGTTGAAGACCTCTTCATCTCCTGATCAGCCTGCACGTTATTTCTCTTTGTGAAGCTCCGTGATAACTCCCATTTTCCGCGGATGAAAGAGCTATAACACTCGAGTCTCTTCGACCGTATATTTTTCCCCCTGAGCAGCCACGACAACGGCGGGCTTTACCCGTTTCACAGCTATATGAGGTATCAAAAAATTGGGCGGATGCTCAGTAAATGGGCTTTGGCCCGAACTTTTTTCATCACCAACTGGATCTTCTTCTTAGACTGCGCCTTGTTCCGGAAAGGAGAAAGCAAATCCCTCAACCTTTTGGGGGGTTGGTTCCCTATTGCCCAAGTATTCATAAAATTTATATTTTTTTATAGTCTAACCTTCCCTGATCAGCTTCAGGTAAAGCTCCGGCTTCTTTTTAATCTTCACGAGGCATAATTGACTTCTGGTTCTTCGACTGACTCTTCTTCCTCTGGCCTAGGTTCTAGGAATCAAATCCGAAGGCACCCTCTTCTTTTGCTGTCGATCTTCGAACATGTGTTTGTGTAGTATTTCATATTCATTTCTACGATTCTACAATCCGGGAACCCGGATCCGGTTACACCTATTCTTCTCAGTTCTTCTTTTTTTCTTATAAGCGGCATTGTCTATTTTCCCATATGGAGGTTGCATGCCCTAATAGAGGATGGGAGGTACGATAATCTTTCATTCTACAGCTTTAGGCTTCATATTGAGTTAAAATCAAGTAAATCAGTGGCACAAAGACACCTGCTGGTACCGTTTCGGGCCAACCCGAGCAAGCACACTCGCTTCATCAGGAATGTTATTTGAGACATAACAAAAACATATTAAAATATGCTTGTGGAATCATCCCACTACCAGGGTCTCAATGCATGGCTCAGCAAATAGCGTTTTGAAGAAAGTTTCTTCCTTTACGGGCGTACCTCAGTGAAAAAGGGAGCGTCGACTCGCTTTCATCTCCCCTCACGTAACCGCGGATGCCCTTTTTCCAGCGGGTTTTCCAGCTGGAAAAGTCTAGATTCAACAGCCTTCCAATTTCACATACTTAAAAAGAATACACTCACCACAAGTAACTTTATTTTAATATGATTGCTACACCAGTGCTCTTACGTCAGGTCGAAAGAGTTCTTTTTTAGACTTGTATGCTTATATAGTTAAGGGGGGCTTCTTTATCACCAAGCTCAATTGTTGGCTAACATGGCATAGGTTGATCTTAGCCGGCTAACCACTCTAATCTATAAAAAGAGAAGGTAGATTTTTTTTCTTGCTTTGTAATCATGTGATTTGTAATTGATTTCTAGAGATTTACTTTTTTGGTATATAAGTCTTTTTGGTCAGCTGCGCCCAGGGGCTTTATCTTTACTTTGAAATTTTAATCCATCCCTAAGAGTCTTTTACCTGGGGGTCAATGCCAGCAACTTCATAGGAGGCCATCATCATTGGATTAGAAAAGAAGGGTGGGGCAAAATCCGTTCAAGGAGGGTAGCCTCGTATCCCTCGCGCGCTCACTGTGTGACCAAGCAATCCGCCAGTATCTTGATGTGAGCAAAAGTATGCACCAACCCCTGGAATTTTACTTGATTGATCATTTCTGGCTAAAGAAGTCAGTCATCCAATTCCTGCCCCTGTCTCGGGTGTACCCTTCTCTCCCTATCCCAGGGCTAGGCGAAACAGGTTGGCTGTTGCAGAATTAAGGCAAGGGTGGAAGTCTAACCTGTCACTATTAGACCATGCAGAAGGGTTTAAGGCTTATACCTTTACCCCGAAACAAAGCACAGGGCGCGAGTTCTTTACCTTTTAAAAAGCTATCTTTAGTCCGCCTACTAAGTAATAAAATAAGAGAAGGAAAGGCATATTTATTATAGAATTCATCCAGCTGAACCTTTGAAGTGAACCTTTCGAAACTCGTAAGACCAAGCTAATAAGCCTGGATTGGATGCCCTTTCCGACCGACCCTATGCAAGTTTAACGTCCCCAAGCACCTAGAATACGTGTTGGTAATTTCCCGCGGGGTATTTTAATCCAGTGAAATTCCCTTTATTGTTGCGCAGCATAGTGAGGAACCTGGAGTCCTATTGTATCAGCACACCCTGATCCTTAAGTACGCACATCGGTATGCTCCTCCCATAAGGCTCATCCATGAAGGGGCAAAAGGAGGCACACCTGCCTCATCAAATAGAGGAGAAGGCCTTGCTCCTGATTGCATAAGGAAATAACTGACGAAAGACGCGTAGTAATGGTTTCTTCCACGGGGTATGAACTCAAGCTTTCGTTAAAGAGAGTTAAAGAGAAATGGCATCTGACTAAGTTTAGCTCTCCCAGCAAGATAAAAAGAAACCAATACAGGTCAAGATCATACCTAAGGTATGAGTCTTTAGTCTATGGGCCTCGGGAATGCAATAGTAGACGCCTCGACCACCTACCTCCTAACACTCTTTTGGTCTTTGGAAAAAGAATGAATTAGGATACTTTCTTTCTCGGCAAATTTCCTCCGCAATTCTACTCTTAAGTTTGTGGAAGTCTTTACTGATTTTGTCTTGAGTAGCACAGAATCTTTTTTTTTTATAGGGTCAAATCTATTGATTGTTGTGATCTTTCTCCTATCCGCAGTTATAAGGAAATGACATCAGATCGAAGGGGCGTGTGGAGATTTACTAAAAAATCCCCTTGTTTGGGCTTGGGAACGAGTTAAAGGTCTGAGGCGCGAGGAGAGAGCATGTCTTCTAGTAACTGGCTCCCTTTCCTATATTAATTGTGCTATCTACGGGTTGCACTTTCCTATGCTTATGTTCCGGATCGCGCCAAAAGTGGTCTAAGGCTGCTGTATCCTTCATATGGTTTGGCGCTTAAAAGAAAGGCGCACAGGATAGCTCTAAATACAAAGGCATAATTCCTTCCCCGACTTACGGCTTTTATTAATCTTCCTATTATTGGAAGACTGCCAGATACTACTTAAGAAACGAGCGAGTGAATGCTCTGAAAGAACTCGCATTTCAATTCTTAGAATATAGGGACGAGTCTAGTTTTCCTGGTTTCCATTTGGGGGCCGATCCTCAATTTGAAGATTCTTTCTTAAACTTAGAACAAAAGTACTTAGTCCTTAAATAAGAAAGCTAGCTTTCCTTCTTGTCTTCTGTGATTCAAGCTCAATGCGTTAAGTCGATGGCTTGGTTTTTGGTTGTAAGAATTCTTTTTTTTTCAATTCTTGCTGTTTTTTCTTTGGTTTCTAAAGCGAATGTGAGGACTTTTTGTAATCAAGACTGGGTGTGGGTCTCCGAATCTCCTACTAAATTAATTAATCCATTTGCACAATTATAGGATGAATGATAAATAGAAGAAAAAGGTAAAAAATTAGACTTCCTATTTAATTGCCCTGGTTTAAAAGGAAAAGCATATGTGTAAAATAGCTTTAATGGATTTTTTTCTTTTAAGAACTTGTAGTGGTGAATGCTTTCGGGTTGATGGACCAACTAGTACAGGATGCGCGGTTGAGGAGCTCCTAATAAAATGTGTAAACCCGAGGGTCTTGTTTAAAAAAGGTGCTGATCCCGTCGGTCCGGGGCGATATACCCTGTAAACCTAGGGCTTGTATAGATGGGTCTCCGCTGAAAGAGCTCTATTACTTATATTACTTAAAACTATTCTTATGTAGACTGTGTATGATCTCGCGTGCTTCAATTGCATCTATATCTGCTTCGCCTCAAGCTCTACCCGACCCTTATCTTTTTTGAGCTGCTGCTAGAGGTGCTTCTCGGGAATGTCGCTTTTTTCTATCTATATAGAAGTGATCGTGACTATCGTAATGGTTCGAGGACTCCTAAGTAGTAGGAGCTCACTTACTTTAATGAGAAGAATTCATTGACAAAAACGGGGTAAAGTAAGGATCAACAAGAGGAAGGGGTCCCCTTGCGCGAAGATTCACTACGACGGACTCTTTTTTTTTTATTCGCTATCAGTCTAATGGTGGTGTAGCTTACAGTCGTGGATTAGATAAGGGAGCAAGTCACTATATTCTATATTCCGCAGGATGTGTGGTAAAAGTCTTCAGGAAGAGGATACTCCATTCTTTTAAATAGGCTAGGGCATGATTATTCATTTAAGTTTTATCCGGGGTATGCCTATAAGATATGCCTATAAGATATGAAGTGAAGTATAAAAAAAGATGTCTTTAGATAGAGCGCAAGCGCGCCTTATAAAAATTTGGTAATAGTAGTATAGGGCCGCCCTGGGGTTAATTAGATAGACGGAATTCTCTACTTCATGAGAGTAAAAGTCTTAGGTTTGACGGGATTATGCTTCTCAACAAGAACACGTCTGTCTTTATGTTACAAAAACTAGAAGACACCCTTTACATAGGAATGGGAAGATCTATCAGGCGCATGTTTATGAGTGTACACAAACAAGTCAGAGTGTACCGGAGACCCGAGAACGTAGACGAATGGGAAGTACCATAAAGAGGGCGGTTTGACCTTTAAATAAAAAACGCCCCAAAAGCCTTATACGCATCAAGTCAGCCCAGTTCTTGCTACCCATCCAATCCAATCATCATAATACAATTACCAAAGTGAGACGAAGGAAAGGGGGATTCTTGCTATATAAATCAGGGAAAGGCTAAGCCATCCTGAGGCGCATTCCCGACCTACCGAAGGGAAAGAGTTCGGTTAGTATAGTTCAATGAAGCAAGTGGAGGCTACGCTCCTTTATTTCATTAAAATCATTAAAATGAATCTCAGTTGGCTTTCTTTTTAAAATAGGCGAAGCATAGGAAGGGGTCGTGTTCGCCCCAAAGGCAGGATTAATCGTCAAATAGAGATCGGAATCTAATTAAACAAGCCCTGTGCACTTGTCGACCCAATCTATTAAAGATGCTCTCTGAACAATCTATCCAGGAGCCTTGTGATCTGCCCACTCATTAAGAATTAACGCGGATTGTCCAACCAGGGGTGAAATTCGCCTTAGGATATCAAAACACAGCTTTTTCATACTTTCAGCGAACTTTTCCCTTTCAAGATCAGCATCGTTGAAAGCTCCTGCCTCGGCATTACAGCGGCGACCAGAAAAGCAGAAGAGGGAGATGGCATCTGATGATCCATAAAGAGCGTCAGTTGAGACATAGACGGTTGCATTCTAATAATATGGAGATAACATTCTAAAACATAAACTTCTTCAGTGGGCATTTAGATATAGTATAAGGGCTGTAATAGCACTCTCATAGGAAAAGAGACTTTAGCGCAGCTGTCTTAGAGAAAGAAAAGCAGCTCTTTATTTAATAGAGGAGCTCTAAGATATAAAAATAGAAGGAGAATATTAATAGGTCGACTACTAAGTATGGGAATAATACACTTCACTAGAACGAAAAACTACTACTCTTGTTTTAGAATGCTTAATTCTTACTAAACTCACTTCCTGTTAAAAAAGACTGCGTTATAGCATTCAAACGTAAGTAACTAAGCTAGAAAAAAAGGCTAAAGCGGATAAAGAGCCTAAACGGTCTAATTCGACCTTATAGAGAGCTTGCCTTATCACCTTGTCAGGCGTTTCCCTTTAGAACTGGGTATTGGTGATAAGCGTGTACTCTTACTTTTTTTCTTTTACCCTACGCGAGTTATTGACGATCCGTGGGCCCTTCTATATCTCCTGCCCTACTATACCGCTCGTCGCGATCAGTCTTTAAAGAAGGGCATAGGCAGCTATGTAATATTAGGGGAAAGTGCCATAAAGACCTTACGCCTGCTATTAGAGCGAGCTACATCTCATACTTCAACAACTGTCAATTCTACTTCTACTGGGGATGCTTAGATATGGTTCACCATTAACTTTTTTCCATTTGTTTTATGAAAAGCAAGAGTGAGAGTCAGATAACGAACGGGGCATACTCTCGAGCAAGGTCTAATTGGAATGCTGCTTTGGCTTTCATCCAGTCTAGTAACGAGAGTTATTAGGCAAGCTAGTTAACGGTAGCAAAAACATCTTCTTCCGGTAAGGTCAGAGTCCACTTCTATTAATTGAAATAGTAGAATCCTATAGCAATGGTAAATTCCCTTATGGAAAAAAAGACTGTTAAACCTTTAGTTTGCGCAAAGTTTCCTTTCTAATCTAACAGGACTTCTCATCAGAAATGAAATAAGAGCTCTACTTTCAACCCTATACTTGTGACTGGGCTAAAACCCGTTTTTTATACAGACATGGGTGAGCTAAAGCCTTTTCGTTTCTTGGGAGCAAGTTTATAGCTGGATCTTTTTTATGAGTCATGAGATAGTGCCCTTATACAAGGCTGCTGTACCATTAAGGATTTTTAAAGTAATGCTATAAAGTACTACTTTTACGCATGAGTATAGCGAGTTAGCTTCATCTTCTAATCTTATAGAACAACTCTTATCCTAGCGAACTGGGGATTGCCCGCAGCGGGGAGTCTTTTGTCTTAGACTGCACTGGGGCCCAATAAGAACTCCGTTAACAGAGAACTATAATGCTCTTTTTTCTAACATCTTTATCGCTACACATGTTTCAGTCTAGCTGCCTACGAGACTTCGCCCCGCTATAAAAAGAAAGACCTCAGAAGCCAACTCCGTTATCAACCTTTTTCCTAGTACTAGTTAAAAAAGATAGGTAAGTTAGTGGGTATGTCCGACACAGAAAGACTTTCAAAGACTTCTCCTGTTACAGCAAAGTTATAGAGTGAAATACTATTCTTATTATATACTATATGTATTAGGGTGATTCGGAGTCTAATTCTCGCGTGAATTGGCGCCAAAAGTAAATGCAAAAGTCTTCTGTACTTACAAATTTGAATGCAACTAGCTGATTTCGAAGCTTCCTATAACGGGTAACACGGAATAAGAAATAGCATAGAGAATCTAATTAAAGAATGAGAACGCATGTGTGGCATGATGTCTCGATCTAAATGCGCTGTCTCTAAAGACTTTATAGAAGTTTAGGAAATTTTCTTTTTAATAGAATGAAGGCTAGGCATACATAAGAATAATATACGAAAGAAGGCAAAGGGAAATCGTGAGAGTTAGAACTAGGAACAGCGGGCATAGACCCCTGACCTAAGAACAAAAAAGCTAAAAAAGAGAGCAGGAATTGTTACTAAAGCGGAGAGTCTCTTTTTTATAGTTAAGCGCCGGTTCGGTGATAAGAATTGCTGGGTTTTAACACCCTACGACCTTAGAGTATCGCCTTATATATTCTAATGTCTAACCAACTACAGGTCTTCCCTTCTTATAAAAGAGGTAGCGAGAGGGTGTGAAATTTGCTTGAGTGCTAGTGTATTAGCGAGAGGGAGCAGAGGATCCTACTCCTTTTTTTCCGATTAAAGAAAAATTCACCCGAGCATACGCCTGGGAGATTGGGGAAGCAGTTTGAAGTCGGTGAAGACAAAACTCTTGATGAAGCAAGATAAGTATAGTAAGGTGTAACTTATATTCGTATGAAATTGTATGAAAATGAATATAAGTACTCTTACGTAATTCACTGTTCACTCGCTTGCCATTGAAAAAAAATCGCGTTAGAGCTTAAAATGATTCTTTCTTTTCTTTAGTTGTGTCTGAGTAAGCCTCTATGGAAATAGGGTTATAACGGGTTTGAGGCCGGTGGCACGAAATGTGTTATGACGGAATCTCTAAACTGGGTATTGCTTGCATACCAGCGCTACGCTCCCCGTAGTTTTGATCGCTACCGCTCGTGGAAGGAAAAGAACTGGAACTTACCGCCAATGATTTCAAACCTCCGGAGCATACCCTTGGCTAGCAGTGCGGGAAGTCCGGCTTCTTTGCATAAATCGCGCATTATGTACTACTTAACCCATTCGCTAGCTAAGATTTTTCCTGTGTTTTATCTCAAAGTTAACCACCTTTCGTTGCTATTTATACGTCTTTGAGCCCCTCGAAAGAAGGCATCTTTCGGGCAAGATGCTCCCTTTCCTTAGTGAAGAGCACTTGTTTTCATTAATTACCACATGACTTTTCAAACTCTTCGTATGCGACACGAACGTACGTACTAAGCGGGAGGATAGGAGGCCAGCTGTAGTGCAGCTTACTTTTGCCCCGCGGGGTCTCATTCCATCAGTAAGAACCTTCTTTTTGAAGAGTTTACGTACAAGCCCCGACTTTACAGTATATTTTCTATCAAATCTCTGTTATTGCGCATGTCAGGTCGGATTTCCTTCACAAGACTTATGTAACGAGCTAAATAAATGTAGCGAATAGGCTGAGTTCTTTTTTTTTTGTTTTCACCGTGGCTTAAAAAAATGACTATATTCCGGAGGAAAGTGCTGCTGCCAAAGCCAACGAAGTTGCTGATGAAGTAATAGGAAGAAACTTCGTTGCAAAGGTCTTTTTATGTTCTTCGCTTGCTTATATCAAGGATCGAGGATCAGGAAGAAGGCAAATACAAACTCCGGTTCCAGAGTACTTCGAAAGGAAGATTAAGGCTCATCCCAGCGCAATGGCTAACCCAATGGCTGAGCAGCTTCAATACACAGATGATATCCCTTACCTACTAGACTATGACAACGCTCATTATAGATGCCTTGAAAGAAAGCTGCGCTCCCTCCCCCCTTCCTTTTTAGTAGAATCTGTAAACTTCCTTCTTTCGAAGTGGTAATGTCAATAGCAGATTTGGACCCACCTTTTAGTTGCAGTCGCATCTCAGTATGAGTAAGCTTTTTCAAAAGCAAGGGCTGGGCTTCGGGAATATCTTTGATTAATGAGGTCAAAGTGAGCTTAACTTTTTCTGTTTATGGTCTTTTGGGCCAACAGCGTCTCACCAAGTCATTTAGTCCAATCCGGAATAGAGGACGTGTCCAATACCAATAGTGGGTAGCATGTCTTCGGCAAGCAGGTTAGAGACAGAAAGAAAAGGTAATGTTCGGCAAGAAAGACGGGTGTATAAAATAAAGTACCTTTGGCAACTTCTAAAGAGAGCAACTGATTAATTCATCGGATGCTTGTGATTATTACCAGAGAATAGGGGGAGGCAGGGTCCGCTTATCCCCACAGAATGCTTATGTGGCATCTATCCTGCGCCTTAATAGCCTGTTAGCGTTAGCTTAGGGATGCCCGCATGCAACCACTTCAGTGGGATGGCTTTCTTTTACCTTCACTTCAAGTTCAAGAGGGCGAGGGACGAAAGTAGTGTATTAGTGGGCGGAATGAATCAAGCGGATGCGCGCAACGCAGCTCTTGTTGATAGAGATGGAGATGAAGAAAGGGACGGGGGAAGCTCTCTTCCAAACGCGCGCCCAAGAAAGTGCTTTCTTCGAGCCTATTCCACGTGCTACAGCTAGCATGGGGAAGAAGCCTGGTCCAACCAAAGTCTAATCTCCGATAGTCATCCTATGGCGCTGGGCTCTTGAAAAAAAAAAAGAAGGCAGATTGCGCACAGACGTAGCAAGGGCGGAGGCGGGTGAAGCGAGGAACCTCTGTAAAGGAATCGGAGCATAGCAGACACTATCTGTGTTAACAGCTGGCTGATTCTTTAACTAGAAGGGGGCAGCCCCCCGAACTGAAGGGAAGTGGTGCGCCCAAAACATATCGTAAGTAAGTATGATTTCTCGGTCAACATATCAAGTCATAAATCTAGCCGCTACGTTTACAGCCCTTGCCTCTTCTCCTTCTTTCGCTCTAGTGCAGGGATGAAATAGCATTCTCGCTTATAAGATAATGGGTTCCCCTTTCTATCGATGTTTGGGAATGGCAAAGATGCATAGTAACAAATGAGACGAACGGAAGATAGGAAGTGAGTTGGCTATTGAGTGAAGCAAAAGGAGTCTGATGTTAACGTAGTGAGCCAGTTGTTAAGGCAACGAAAGTGTAGATGCAGTGAGTGTAGTAGCTGTTATCTTATTGTTATAAAATAGGGGGCGAGTTTGATGTTGCGAGCCAGCTGTTCCTTTGTCGAAAACAGGAAGGAAGATAAAGTAAGAGTTTGGTCGAATTCAATAGTTGAAATTCACTTTGGAGGTTATGCTTTTTTTATGCTTAACCAGCCTATTAGACAAAGATGCGTATATCCAACAACATGTCATCAGCGGGGGAATTGCCGGAAAGTGTTCAGGTCATGGGGTAAGTTAGGACCCTCAAGCAAAACATGGACGTGAGCTTAAGTAAGAGGAGGCAAGTCAGAATAGCTTAGAAGGAAAAAGCGCAAGGCAGCTGCTCTCTTTTCAAATCCACAAGGGATTTTTTGCCCAAAGTTTTGTTTTACTTATTCTTTTTTTTTTAGGGTTTTGGGTTTCAACAGCGGGAATTAGTCAAAGTGCTGGTTACCCACGTTTGGGGGTAGAAATTCCTTTGCACAGGTTCAAAAGGAGTTCTGTGTTGTCAAAAGGGAAAAGACGGGTCCTCGCCACCTTATCCTCATCCGGTTGAGCGGTTAATCCTCTAAAATCTTTACTTCTATTCTTCTTCTCTTACTAATGGGTCGGCTCCTTAGACTATGCGCGCTCCTTCGCCCGATCCCGGCCTACTAATATCATAAGAAAAGCTTCCTTATTCCTATTGTTTTCTTTCTTCCCGGGGGTCCGTTCGAACAGAAGCCAAAACTACCAGCGCTTCTTTCTCGTGTACCAACCCTCATTTAAATATTGATCTAATTCCACCGTCCGAATCTCGGATCGGCCTATTTAGAAAGACCTAAAAAAGGTGAACTCGACCTACCAGCTAGCCTCATGACCAGCCTTTAGTTGTACTAAAGAAGAATAGAATCTCGAGTTGAGGAAACGAGTGAAAGAGATGTAACGAGCTGTCTGGTACGGAATACTCAGAGCGAGGACAGGATTCGAACTCGCAGTCATTGGGCCATTCCCAGCTATAATATAACATAAGGTCATATAACTTTTTTCTTCTATCCCGTAAGATCAAATTCAAAGTAGTGAAAAAGATAGGTAGCTAGCCTTCGTCATTCGGCGATTTCCTTAGTGAAATGCCCTAATTGGATGTCACGTTTCAATGAAAATTTAGGTATGAATTCCCGCAATAAGGTTAGTAATCTTTCCCGCGTAGGTAATCGGTAATCTATGGCTCACAGATGGTATTATCAGGTCCTTCCTTCCTTTCTTTATAGTACTCGCTTAAACACATGCAGACATACTTCCCGCTTCTGCGGATATGGTTCTACCTTTCTAGTACTCATTTACTTTTCCTCTAAATTAAGCTTTCCTTGAAATCGCAGTTTCCTAAACTTTTTTCCCTTACCCGACAATGAATCCCCAGTTACCAGCGATAGCCAGATATTTAGAGAGAATCCTTTAAGTTTGTTAACTCATTTTATGAGAGAAAAGAAGGAAGCCCATTCGTGTGATAAAGAATTTCTTTTATTCAAGATTTGGTATGAAAAAGAGGATCTAAGACTCGGCCTATGGTCCCATCTTATAGTTAGTTTGGCTTCCGTTAACAATCTAAGGACTAATCAGAGTGAGCACTCTCTGTAGCCACTACCTTTCGGCCGTGAAATAATAAGTATGCCTTTTATTTTAGTAACTGTCGTAAACAAGTTACGGAAGATGCTTCTACCTGCTTTATATCCAACTTAGGGACCATGCTCAATGAAGCGAAAGAAGTACAAGTCATCCTAAGGATTAAGGGAGTTTCATTTAGGGCATGACCCGATCTTCAAGAAAAAAAGGCCCAATGCCGTCTTCGGCGCTACTTTCATAAAACAGTGCCAATGTGGACCTAACATAACTTTCGAGGAGAGTCGTATCACGTACGTTTTCCGGCATTGCTTTGGATTTGAGCGCTAGAGCTATGCCGTCGTTTTGAACCAGTGCACTTCTTTCGGGCAAAGTAGTAACTACAGATATGAAACCTAATCTCTTCTTGAACTCCCAACCCCGCTCTCTGACTCGTTGGCAAATCGTCTCACGAGGCCTAAAGCTAGAATCAAAGTCTTTTTTGCCAACAAACCCCTTCTTTCTAAAGTCAAGCTTTTTTCGGTTGAACCAGCAGCTCTTTAGATTTAAAATAAGAAGAAGTCTTGCCCCTCTCCTCTGGCAAGTCGAGCCTGTAAATCTAATCCCTAACTAGCGTTAGCGTAAATGAAGGATCTTTTTTTTTTTTT
>VHZZ01017315.1:1736-22095 GCA_009801015.1 Silene noctiflora
CTCGACCAAGTCAGCCGCACTCGGTCGAGTGCTCCACACTCGACCGAGTGTCCCGTACTAGGTCGAGTAAATGCGTCTATAATAACGAGTTCTAACATGGTCAAAGGCACTTAAAATCAGTCAACGGGTCCTCCGATGGGACGGGTATTACATTTGGGTTATGTTCAGTCTAAGCAGGATTATTCTTTCTTTACTAAGTATGATTCTGCCACTGCTGCATTTACAGTTTTATTGGTGTATGTGGATGATATCTTATTAACTGGTACATCAGTTGATGAGATCAATAGGGTGAAGCAAGGGTTGGATGCTGTTTTTTTCAATCAAAGATTTAGGGTTAATGAGGTACTTTTTGGGTTTAGAGATTTCCAAAAATCATGAAGGAATCATGATTAATCAAAGGAAATACATTCTTGATATCTTAAAAGACCTACAGATGGAGGATTGTCATGTTGTTGTTTTTCCTTTGCAACAAGGTTTAAAATTATCTACAAGAGATGGTGTGCCTTTAACTGATCATGAGCAATACAGGAGATTAATAAGAAGGCTTCTATATTTGAATTTGTCCAGGCCTGATTTGTCCTACACAGTGTAACATTTAAGTCAGTTTGTTAGTAAGCCATTACAACCTCATATGTAAGCAGCTATTCATGTGGTTAAGTGCTTAAAAGGTACTATAAATGTTGGCCTATTTTATAAATCCCAGACTTCATTAGCAATCACAGCTTTTAGTGATACTGATTGGGGACAGTGCCAGTTCACCTGTCGTTCTCTAAGTGGTTATTGTGTCTTCCTTGGTGATTCTCTTATCTCCTAGAAAACAAAAAAGCAACCTACTATTAGCAAAAGTTCTGTAGAGTCTGAGTATAGGAGCCTGTCTTTCACAACTTCAGAGCTTGTTTGGCTGGACAGGTTCTTAACAGAACTCAGAGTTGTAGTTCCAAAGCCAATTCCATTAATTATTGACAACAAAGTTGCATTGCATATTTCTGAGAATCTTGTTTTCCACGAGCGTACAAAGCATCTTTCAATTGACTGTCACTATGTTCGAGAACAGCAAGATGCAGGTTTTTTATCTACTCAGTACATTAGAATTGGGGTTCAAGTAGCTGATATAATGACTAAAGCTCTAGGGGCTGCACAAGATAGTTTTTTGTCTCACAAGCTAGGATTGTCATTGAACAATGTCTAGCTTGAGGGGGGTATGTTGGATATATGTAACAAGATAATTAGTTAGCAGTCGGTTATAACAAAAGAGTTAGTTAGGAAAGTTGTTAAGTCGGTTAAACTATTAGTATATATACCTACCCATATGTCATTGTAAGATCATAATTTTAAAATACAAAAATTCAACATCAATATTCAATACAATGTTCTCTATTATTCATACAATACTAAGTTTCTACAGAAGACGAGACTCCACAATATGTAAAGCGGATTCCAGGTAGACTGATGAAAGGATGAAATCTTGTTTAATGTTGATGTTGTATCTCTGCTGAAATCAGGGATTGCTAATCTACCAACATTAGTTATGAGTTTATTACAATGACTTTGCAAATGTACAAAGCACGTCGTTACACGCCTCAGTTTTTAATACTACTTGTCTACTACAGCTAGCAAGTCAAGACTAATTAAGCACAATGCTTAGAATTACACTTTCGTAATCAATTAATTATTAATTTTGATGCTAGGCCTAACTTGCTAATAAGATTTGTTAGGTTTACTTTACGAACATGAGATGAACGAAGTGGTTGTGATAGCCAATCTCAATATCACCTCTTAACTCCAATATGTTTTTATTTCTCAAATAAGCGAGTAAGAATCAAGCTTCTAATTTTACGATTAGGGTAAGAAAGCTCTTGTCAGTTGAGCTAACAAGAGTATGTAAGTGAATGATTCGAGACTCTGTGAGGTGATAGTCGTGACACCCTGGCTATGCCCCTAATATTGTGTTAAATTCGTACATGGGCCTGGGTCGCGCCAATCGAGGAGAGAGTGTCCACTTTACAAGTCTAAACATGGGAATCAACATAAAATTCTTGACAATTATAAACTATATTACACTTGTCTCTTTCTCCAATATGGAGACCAACATAAAATTCTTGAGATATTGTCAATTTAATTTATAAGTGAACAATATCATTTTCCTTAATTCCGTCAAATTGTTGTATATAATTTTTTGTTTAGCGTAGACAATCATGGATCATATTGGCTTTTTGTGTGAAATGGACAAAGTAATAAAGTGAAAAAAAAAACAAAACAAAATAGCAATTTGATCATCAAATGGAGGAGTTTAGATTTGGATCTAATGTCTATAACTATCTATAACTATATGTTTAAAGCATCAAGTTAGGAAGTTTTGATGAAAATGTGATACTATAATATAAAACATAGTGCCTAGCCATTTGGGGATCAACTAATATAAATTTGTTTCAAATTATAAATATAAAACTAAAAATAAGGAATTGGAGACAAAGTACATAATTCAAATAAGAAAATAAATAGAAACATAATAAGGGTTGGTGGGAGGTGAGACATGGAAGGATCTAATAAGGTTTGGGCATGTGTTTGTCATTAATGTAAGATGTAGATCAATGCGTTTAGAACCATATTCATAGGTTTATTTATTTATGTTGTCCAATTTCTCATTTTCAAACTCATTGTCTACATACTTAGTCTTCATTACAAGTTAAAATATTGAAGATGATTATATAAGTATATTTTATTAATTAATGTACTATCAATGAATTGCCCTTCTTTCAAAATGGAGAAATAGATAACCTGTTTTACTATTATGTCTCATCCTTTTAAGATCTCGACACATCACACTAGCTTGAAATAATAAAAATAATAATATTATATGTCAAAATGAATCCTTGCATTTTGATTACTTGTTACTTAAGGCAATGCAATTATTAAGACATTTTATTTGTAGGATTTTATTAGCAAACCAACTTAGAACAAGAGGTGAAGAATAATTGTGCATGGTTAGTCCAATAAAAGAAAGGTCAATAATAATCAATCCACTAGTTAATTATTGTATAAGCAATTCAAGTCATGCAATGTCAACATGTGTGTAGAAGAACGATCAACTACTCGGACCTAAATATTTGCGATGTTCTAACTTACATTTTTTTAATACTTCAAAACCTTATTTATTGTATATATAACTTATAACTTAAGCACGTACAACATCAACTCATTGCCCCGGGTTTTTATGCTCCTAATTCTAGCTAGGTAGAGTATCGGCCGGATGCATGTAATTTATTGTTGGTGTTAAAAAGTTATCTGCAATTTTGATGCATTGTTTCATACATAGTGTTAACTGTCAACTCATATACGTTTTTTGCTTTCTCTTATATACAAATTATTTATACTAATACTAATTTTTGTGTATTGTTTCATAAAATTATTAGGACATTATTCACTTAGTGGCTCTACATATTGGGTAGCCTTTCTCATATATTTACACTAATTTTCATGCATTATTTCATATAATTATGATTATGATTATTCACTTAGTTGCTCAACATAATGGGTTTCCTTTCTCTTTTCAATAAAGAAAAGAAAAAAAAAAAAGACATGAGTGGGAAAAAACAAAATCCACACACCAAGTCACCACAACAACAAATCAACAATGATAGATTTAGCACTTTTTTAACCTTTTTCTATTATAATTTAATAAATTAATAAAAAAAAATGATTTATTAACAAAAAAACATCAAGATCCACATGACTATTTGACCCAATCATAATTAATAAGATTACCACATCTAACAAAAAGAACTTTCCAACACCATTCTCCCCCTCATTTAAATATTTTTCCCTTAATTTCCAAAAATTACCCCTACAAATCCAACATCAAAGTGACGTCACATCAACATCTAAGTATCTAACCCACCACTTTACTTTAATTCAAAGGGTAATTTTGTAAATTGATATGACTGTCGGTCCAAATAACCCTAGTTAACATCCATATTTAACCATGGTTAAGTATTCCATGGTGATCTCATCTCCTGACTCCTTCATTCATGCGTCGGTGACTCACTACTGTCACTCACTGTCACTCTCTCTTATACTATTAAAATAATATTAAAACTTTGTCATATCATATCATATTTAATTCACATTTATATTATTTTATTATATGCTTATAATACATTAATACTAGCAATATATATACACATATATAAATGTAAATAAATTATCCCATTTCACTAAGAAATAAGAATTCCCCTCAAACCCACAAAATTTAGAGAGAAAAAATTGATTAATGGGTGAATCTAATGATTCTATTTCTCTTAATATTGGGTCAATCTCCATTGATAACAAGGTTTAATTTCTTTTCTTACTAATTCTTATTCTTATTTAGTAATTAAAATTAATACTACTATGTACCCTTTACTCCGTAATTTGCGACAGTCATTGGGACACTGTGGGTTAATGTCGTCGTTATTTTTGAATAATATGTACCCTTTATCCCGCAATTTGCCAGAGTCTAATATTGTGGTTTATGTAATATTTGAGCTGCATTAGTAAAATGATGCAAGTGTTAATGAGTAATGTGGGTTTAATTATGTGGGTATGATGCTCCGTTACTTGTTTTTTGGTAATTAATTTCTGTAATATTTTTATGATTTAATGTGTGATTTTTTTGGTATAGTATCATCAAATTTTTAAGAAGATTATAAAGTTGCAATCTTTTACTTGCTTTAGTTACACATTTAATGTTTGTTTGCTCTAATAGTAAACTTTTTTATTATTTTGGTATGTTAATTTAGGAAACCCAGATATGTTGCCATTTTTGTGGATGATTCTGCTGTTTCAATTAACTAACTTAAATATACACTAGTTATACATATTAAATCAGGGTTTAAAGAAAAATAGACACACTGATTAGTTGATGATGAATTTGTCACTTGCTTACAGGGTATAATTGTGTTTTTGTTTAATTATTATCTAAATTTAAATATTAGTTAACTAATTAGAGTTGAAGATTTGGCCCTGATTTTGCCACATCAATTTCTTGGCATTTCTTTTCTGTTTAATTTTATGTATCTGAAAATCTGCAATAAGCTAGAAATGCATTTATTAAGTAATTTCTGGGCTTTTGTGCAGGAATACTATGTTAAAACAGGCAGTGGTCCGGTATCGGTGGCGGTATATGGTGATCAGGACAAGCCTGCTCTTGTTACCTACCCAGATTTGGCTTTGAATTGTGAGTTGTTTAATTTAATCTTTTACTTGATTTCTTTGTCTTTACTTCAATGTATTCTATGATGATCTTTTGTCTTTTGGTTGTTAGAAAAACTTGTTAATCACGTTCTTAGTTTTTAATTAGAATTTCAAATATTACTACCAGAAAAAGCTTGAGCTGTTGCTTTAGATTCAAGTCTGTTACTCCTAACTTTGAAATTATGACCCAACATGGTAATGTTACTGTTGATGTCTATGAATGTTTAAATATGAAGTTATTGATTTTGTTGTTTGACTTTGCAGATGCTTCTTGTTTTCAAGGATTATTTATGTGTCCGGAAGCGTTAACGTTGCTTCTCCACAACTTCTGCATATACCATATCAGCCCACCTGGACATGAGGTTTTTAAGCTTTAATCATAAAATCCCTGCTAAAACGGTTCTAGGTTCCACATACCCTTGTATTTTTACCTTTTTTTTTCTAAGTTGTGCCCCTCCTTTTAGAAAAAACTTCAACTGTCTAGTCCTTGGTGGCTTGTTCACAGGTCCGAAAACGACACTTCTTTTAAAAAAAAAATGGCCGTCTTTACGAGATCTTCAATTCAAAAACAAATTGGCATTTTCTAAACTCATGGCAAATAATGCTCAGTCAAACTTTTTTAACCGAATAACTTTGACCGTCATATCTCTTGGCCTCAAGTTTATAAATTGGCTTTTTTTTCCCTTCCAATTGATCGCTTTTACAATAATTAGCAAGTGGGTATACGATAATACTTGTGTAAAATTGTCATAGATGATAGATGAACCATCTCAACCAAAACCTTAAGGTGATGGTTGAGGCCCAACTATTATAAATATTCATATTACGCTCCCTCACTCAAATGCCCATTGGGCTTGAAGAGTGGTTAGTGCACAGGCTCCCCGTACCATGTGCYGAGGTTCCACTTCGTGAGTTTTTGAGGAGTTTTGAGGTTGCCAGGATTCGAACCCGTGACCTTCGGTCACACTGGCTCTGATACCATGATAGATGAACCATCTCAACCAAAACCTTAAGGTGTATAAATATTCCTATTAATAGATACACAAGTATGTGTGTAACACGTGATTCTAGTTGACTTCCGTGGTTCCTTAAAAATGACATAGGCCTTAGTTGGATATCCAATACAAAAAGAAGTTAGCTTTACTAGCAAAGTATTTGTTTGTATACTACTTTCAGGTGGTTTCTTGTCTAGTTTGTGTATAAAATTCTTCTTCAGTTTGTTTCTAATATTTTTATTTGTCAAATTCAATTTCAGTGGGGAGCGGGTGCGATGAGTTGTGATGCCTCTTCGCCTTCTGTGGATGATCTAGCTGACCAAATAGTTGACGTTCTCGACTATTTTGGGTAATGATTGCTATTTAAACTTTTCAAGCATATATTCATATGTCAATTTCAATTGTATTGCGGTTTCTTGTGTTTCAACTAGTCTATGTTGCTCATTCTTACTGTGTTAATTTGAATTTTTGGGTGTCATTTGTTGCAGACTTGGAGAAGTAATGTGTATGGGTGTTACTGCTGGAGCTTATGTACTGACCTTATTTGCCGTAAGTTGCTCCTGTTGATGCACCTTAATGGTAAACATGGTTCGATCTCATGTATATACTCAATTGCTCATTCTTTTTTCTTTCACTCTTATTGTGCAGATGAAACACAGGCAACGTGTTCTTGGTTTGATTCTCGTTTCTCCTCTATGCAGAGCACCCAGTTGGACCGAATGGTTGTACAATAAGGTCTCGTTAACTGAACTAGTCCCCTAATAGTTCCAAGGAAAGAATATTAGCCTCACAATGTTCTTTATCTCTTACAGGTGATGTCAAAGTTACTGTATTTCTATGGCATGTGTGCTGTGGTAAAAGAGATGTTGGTTAAGCGATACTTTGGAAAGGTACAAATTCTACTTTTCTCGAGTATGTGCCTGTTTCTGAGTGAAGTTTTGTAATCCATTCAAATTTGATTGCAGCAAGTTAGGGGTAACGCTCTTGTATCCGAATCAGATATTGTTCTGGCATGTAAGAAAGTGAGTTCTTGGCCACATTATCTTCTGTTTTGTCTCGATATCTGTCTCTTGAGTCTTGGATGGATTATAGTTGAGGGAAAGTTGCGAGGACTTCTGTTTGGGAATGGTTAAGTTATTTATTTTCTTTCCCCTCTCGGATTTTTTTGTAGTGGCTAGATGACAGAGAAAGTACAAACGTTGTGCAGTTTCTGGAGGCAATGAACAGGTACTTAGTTTTTCTATATCATGTACAATGGACTATAGCTTTGTTTTTTTTTTTTTGGTCAACAGAAGCGGGATTTCACCCAAAGGATAAAAAGCGAAAATAAAAGCAAACTAAAGAAAACAAACACAACTTAATTAACTAGACTGAAACGGAATAATACGAGGCCAAGCAACTCCTCCAATGTCCTGATGAGCTAGTCGAACAAGCTGAGGCGACACTTCATTCCCTTCAAAAGTGACTAACTGCTGAGGCAGGGTTACCCCCAGATTAGCACACCAATCTGCACATCGGTTCGCTTCACGGTAAATATGCTGAATCTTCACTTCCCATTGGAGCTCTTGAACAAGGCATTTACATATATTAAGCATGTGAGAATGGGCCGAAGGTAGTTCCACATCTGGCTTTAGGAATYCCTCAACAACCTTAGAATCAGTTTGAATGAGAAGTCGAGGCAGTTGACGCTCTTTTGCTAATAAAAGACCTTGCCTAAGCGCCATAATCTCAGCCCTCGTCACCGTTGCAATACCAATCCTTTCCGCGAAGGCCACCATGATGCGTCCATCACTGTCCCTAATAACTCCACCAGCCCCGGACATCCCCGGGTTCCCTTTGGACGCCCCATCAATATTCAGAGCAAACCAGTTCTATGGAGGTGCAACCCATCGAACAAAAATCTCCTTAAAACCAATTCCATGGACTATAGCTTTGTGTAAAAATAAAATGTGTCGGTTTATCTAACATGTTGGTATTCGTACTTACACTTTATCTGTTTACCATTTTCCTTAAGTCGGCCAGACATAACCGAAGGGTTAAAGAAGTTACGATGCCGTTCACTTATATTTGTTGGAGAAGACTCGTGTTTCCACTCGGAAGCAGTACACATGGCCACAAAGCTAGATAGACGATTTAGCGCTTTGGTGGAGGTACCATATCGATCTCACTTGATTCCCTTTTGTGCCTTTTTGAATCATATGTAGAAGCTTACACCCACCTAGAATCACATGAATTTTAATTCATGTGATACAAATGTGGTGTCTTGTTTGGTTTAAAAAAAACATTGGAAGTAGAACTTGCCATGAAAACTGAAAAGTGGAAATTCATGTGGAATTCTACTTCCCACATGAAACTAAACGAGTTCTGCTAATTCATGTGATATGAAAGTTCATGAGAAAAGCTACTTCCTAGGCATTGTAAGTACCTATGGCGAACCAAACGATCACTTTGGCTAATTAGAGATGATTACATTAATATAATGCGAAAAGAACTCAAGGCAACTAAATTTTGTAACTGTAGTGTGCTCATTAAGCTAAACATGCTCTAAGAATTGAAACCAAGAAAATGGGTCAAACTCATGACATTTTTTAGTCATGACGCCGTCTCATATAGAACTTTCGTTTGAACTTGCAGGTTCAAGGATGCGGGTCATTGGTGACGGAGGAGCAACCAAACGCGATGTTGATCCCTTTAGAGTATTTTCTTATGGGTTATGGTTTCTACCGGCAGTCACAGTTGAGTGTGAGCCCAAGAAGCCCGTTAAGCCCATCGTTAAGCCCATACTGCATCTCTCCGGAGCTGCTATCACCCGAGAGCATGGGTTTGAAGTTGAAGCCCATCAAGACTCGCATCTCGTTGGAGGTATAATCATTTATTAAATCATGGCATAATAATATTATATGTGAAGCATGAAGAAGTGGCGTAGGTCGTTTTTGGGGGTGTGAAATGAAATGGAGAAGGTATAGGGGGGAGTGGTGTAGATACAAAGAAGAGGGAGGATAGATGAAAAATATATACAAGACAGAATATGTATTCATATATTTAGTGTGGGAAGATGGACATTTCATCGGATGAGGTCTGTAAATTTTTGGAATAATCAATATGATGGTGAAAGAAATAAAGTGTTTTAATTCTTTGCTAAGTTCTAAGACTTATCCATCCTACAGGCTACAGATACGGATAGATGTGTGTTATATCGACTTGGTGCAAGGAAATAATATATTGTATAAAAGTAGATGTTTTACTAAACAAGGGATATAGATTTGGGACGGTCTCATACAAGATTCACTAATCGTTACTTGCCTACAACCGCCCTTCATGAGGGGGCTCCATGCATCAAGACCAAATAGTGGCAATTGGTTTGAACAGGACCATTAAGGCATTCATTAATGGCCGACTAAGGAAGGTGTCAAATCTGTCATTACAGTTTGACAGTCACTTTCCTAATTATTTTCGGATTCTACCAAATATAAATTGAAGGTATTTTAATGCTTGTTTTCCCGCCACCAGAAAGGCTCTCTGTATGATTCATTCTCTCAAGACTATGCATGATGCTTGCGGACTCTTACTCTATTTTTAGCCTAAAGTATAATAGGTCTCGAATGCAAATCCCCCTTCCCCCAATATTATACGGATACGACTCATTTAACATTAAAAAGAGAGCTTTGGCAAAGAGGAGTTGCCGAATCCCCGAATGAGTCTCTAGCTCCATGAAAGAAATGAAGATTTCTAATTCTAAGTACATAGTGTCGAGTGCTTGGATAAAAATATAATGTAATGACAAGTACGAGCGTCGTGTTGAAAAGTTGCACGAAAATGATGTCTCGTTACACAGACAATTTATCAAAAACAAGTTTGTGATAAGGTGGTTACTTCCTCATACCTTGGTGGAAACTATAAATTTGCTCGCAAAGTTTTACTAGGCGACTTTCCAGTCAAAAGCATCTGAAGCATAAGGAAGACAAACTCACAGCTTCGGACTGATTTCACCATCACAAGAACTCTGCCACAACCGACTCTCTTTTGGCTCGATCAATACAAGCGCTCGCCCGTATACAGGCATACAGGCACACAGCTAGACTGTGTGTTGCTGTAAGTTAGGTTACTTGCATGATTACATTCACATATCACTGTACTTGCAGAAAGAAAGTTACATTTACATTTTACAGTGGTATTTTACAGTGATGCTTTCGTAAAGCAGTGCAACAGCATCATGTACATGACATCTCTATCAACTGTTTCCTGGAGAGGTTGATGATTGAATCCGCGATTACTTTGGCACTTGACTTCATATAACCACCTGATGCAAATAATTACCAGTTCAAAATCGCAAAAATAAGCTGGGAACGTGAAGTGAGACTGCCTCAAACCTGGAGACCTTGTGAGTTGTGAAAATCGAGACGGAAGTTATTTCACCAAATATGTAGTCTTAACACCGGCCAACCCCGATAAACATTATTTGGGAATGGAGGGATAGATTTATGGTGTGGGTAGATGATGTTAGGATAACTATTTGGAGAAGTATTTGGAAAAGTATTTTTGTATTACTTACATTTTCATTTCTTCAGGTAGTCATTGTATTTGTATAATACCTCGCTCTAAGAAGTTGTAAAGTGTTACTCATTTCAGCCCGGCTTAGCAATCAGAAAACAGGAAGGGTACTAGATTCGGGAAAAAGAATAACACATGGGGTAGGATAACAATATGGATATCAAAATATTCTTTTTACTTTTACATATTTAATTCGTCATTTTATAAGGTCTCCTACTCTAGGATTTGTAAAGTGATAAATTCATTTCAGCTCACTGCCATGAATCAGAAAACAAGAAGTGAAACACAAAAGGAAAAAAATACAACCTGACGTCAGCATTAGTAGAGGAATATTCTTATCACGGGCAAATGCAAATACCTTCTCATCTCTCTTAATGATTCCATCAGGAGTGATCTGGAACAACAGTAATTTCCATTATTAACCATGACTACAAATCCATGGACCAATTCTACCATATACGATATTACACTTGACAGAGATGTCCGCATCAGATAGATGGTAGAGTCTCAATTCTAATTTGAAGTTACTCCGCAATCCGCATTATCAAATCCATTGACAAAAGAAACTTATAACAAGACAGCTGCCAGCCTCACTGCCACCTCTGATCTCCTTTGACATACTAACATAAACATGACTGACTTCAGGGCACTAATGTGATAAGCCATAAGCCCAGAATTTATGCTTATTGTGCTTTTAAGTCATAAGACTCATAACCATCACTGCTGGGCAAACATCACGTCTCCAAATTAATATTCAGATAAAGATTTTCAGCTTCCATTTGGTTGTCTACCTCCGATCCCTCTACCACGCAATAGGCAGGATCCTTTGAGACACTGAGGAAGTGTTATACTCAGGAGCATCTTAATATACTTAAAAACAGTACATATTCTATGAGCCAACATGCAAAATCTTACAAGGGTCAAGAACCCTTTGTCATTAGTAATGGTTAGGGAGGCGCTATGGCACAATCATTGAGTTCACTCAACCCCTGTGAATCCAATACTTTGCAACTAAAAAATCTTCCATACTAGCAAAACTATAAGGTGATGCAGATTGTACAAGTTTAGTATGGTGCTTCTAGAGAGAAGGAATATAGACCCATTTCCTTTACCATTTTACTTGTGCAGGATAGTTTAGTGGAATGTACTGGGCACTTATTCTACGTAAAGAATCTTGTCGTGCATTCTGTATAACTATTTAATCTGGCTGAAAAAATTATTTTGTATTTTAAGCCTTAAAAACTGTACACTAAAGTATTCCGTGCATCATAATACTCTTAACGAATTGGATATTCCAATTAGGGTACGTGTATCCGTACGTATTTGCATCCTTTCAGACTTCATCTTTTATTTCTGGTCAGCTCTCTCGTCAGACATACTACCAATTAGGCAATTATGCGCAATGGTCCTAAATCATTTTGCCTCAGCAAGTCATAACAAAAATTTCAACATAAAAAGTACCATGACATACAATCAACCTAGTCATCCAAAAGGCAAACATGGACAGTTACAGAACGAGGTGCACAGAAAAGCCTTACACTGAGCCTGCCAAGTGGATCTCCCGCTAGGATATCTGTTCCAGCATTGTACACTATTAACTCAGGATCAAACATACGTCCTGCAACCTGTCATTCACATAAGACAGATCAAATTAGTGGCACTGTACATTGGCTGTGATATCCTATGTAAAGTTCATAGCCTAGTCCCTGACCCTGACTTACCTTAGTTCCCTATGTATTATCTCCAACCCGTAAATATTGTAAATCAAATAAACTACATGTAAATCAATAAAGAAAGGTAGCTGTTGATGCAGATACTGGCAAAACAACTGCAAATGTCTACCTCAAGTGCATCATCTAATTTTCGCAAGTACTCTTCGGTTGAGGTGCCACTCTGCAGAAACAAATTTTTGATATGCTCAGTATGTTAAAGCTGAGACAACTAAGAGCCAATGAACCTTCCTGTGCACAAAGGGTGTTGTACCTTGATTTCAACCTTCTGATCTATATACCTCCTGGCTGTAAAATCCTTAAGAAAAAATAGCAACTCAGCAAAATAGAGGATATGCAGATGAAGAAACCAAAATTTTCAAATTAAAACATCCAGATGGCAAACTTCCCAGAAACAATTATATATATATTTTTTTTTTTTTGCTGATTACACTTACATTGGTCTAATAAAAAAAAACTAAAGCCACACAGCAAAAAGATAATGATGACTTGAGCGATTCAGCAAGGATGGAGTTTTATGTAAGGTTACAAAAGCCCAGCATGACATATGCGTCAGCACTTTTGAAAATAATACAACTCAAACAACGGATCACAGTAAACTGAGAACTTAGCACCAATAGGTAAGTACAGACAACTAACAATTAATTCTCATCAGCTCACACAATACGATTATACATAAAGACAAGCTGAACATACTAAACTATGACATGCACGATTCATTAAATAATGTACTGAGTAGTATAATTTGAGAGATTTTCTTGCCAGGCATAGGAGAGTGGAAAAAAGAGGACACTGGCCATATTTGAAACAGCACAGGAAGCTGTCCTGCCAATGGTGTAGAGAGACGGGTCACCCGAGTCATAATCTGGTGATGATGAAGGTTTTGGAAAAATGAACACTATTTTCTATTGGGTACATGTGATTACCAGATTCCAATCGCCCGATATTCAAGGGGAAGCTGATGCATACTTAAACATAAAAACAGTTTTAACGAACGCACAATATAAGATGAATTTGATAGCAAAACGTGTTCCATGCCACAGTGACGAAGACAACAGCAGTCATCAGTCTGCAACAGTAGTGTAAATTATAACAACTTTTCTTCTATTTCCGGGCTCTTTACGCCGGAGAAATCCCTATAGATGATTACTTTCCAACACTACATGAATTTGCCATTTCAACTCCAAATTGCAAAGATTATTAGTTTGTCTTTGAAAGGACAGTCGTACAGCTACACAAAAAATTGCTCGTCTCTTCTGCAAAATTTATTTTGAGGACTCTATTAAGCTTAGTATGAGTGTGATTCAACTAGAATGTTTCAATGCCTAGTTAATTCAGGTTATTTTCAGCTGCCTGGTTCAATGGTCATGGTTGCTCAGAAGTTTATCCTTGTTATATAGTCTATGGATTCCCATGGAACAATCTCTGCCTAATCTCAACAAGTATCACAGATATATCATACAGAGTAATTTGTTACATCAGTTGATGAAACATGTTTTATCAACTGTTCACTTGCACTAGCAATATCAATCAACAAGAAATAGAGAAGCAGGATTAGAACCGGCACCGGAGAGGAAGAAGCTAAAAAGTACTCCCTCCATTCAACTCCACACTACCACTTTCTATTTTGTACACTATTCACAATTAAGCATTCAATTTCAATTTTCTCTCCATACATAAGTGAAAATATATTCATGTGGGATCTAGTTTGTTCATCTTTACGAGTACATTAAAGATATCTAACTTTTATATTTTTTTGCAAATACGTAGTTAACGATATTTAGTGCGTAAAACACGCGTTGGCAAACGTGAAAAAGCAAAGTAGTAGTGTGGAGTTGAATGGAGGGAGTATATAAGAACAATGTTTTTAACAAAACTCACAGGGCATGGTTACTTACAAGCGGATACACTTCCGAGTTGTACATATCAAAAATGTATACTCTCCCTACAGATAAGGTAAGTATAAGAACTAGTTCAAGGTTTATAAGCATCCGAACACAGTCATTGTAGACTATAAAACATACTGTCATCAGCAAAATCTCTCTCATGACCATTGCCTTGATGTGCATCAAGGTCGATAATCATAACCCTGTTGATTTCAAAATTTAAACATGAGATACGTGAAAGGATAGGTAAAATTTGAGCATATCTCATGTTTCCGTACCTTGAGATTCCTAGTCGCACGAAAGCAAAGTGAATGCACAAAGATATGTCGGCATACACACAGAATCCACCTCCCTTATCGGCAGAACAGTGATGGAATCCTCCACCAACGTTGATGGCCCACCCTCTCTCTTTTGCAAGTTTTGCAGCCAGAACCGATCCTCCCACCTACTTCAGAATATAAGCCATTCGTTAAAAAAGTTCCACAGCTTAGATACGAAAAAAGCAGAAAGTTGATCATACGCCTGTAGAACTCAAAAATGTAATAAGCACAAGTCAATTGTGCGCTTGTACCTGCTTTCTGAACGGATAAAGAATTTTTTTTTGTACAGTGCAATTAGGCAACATTGCGACAGGTGGAACCTGCAAGTAAAATGATTCTCAGACTAATTTACAACTAAGGAGTAAGAACAACCGATCTCATCCCAGATTGTTAAAACAATTTGAGGGCTAAGCATTACGAATCAGAACTGCTCCACCAATTAACACTTTCATCAACTTACTGGTTCAAAATTGTAGCACAGTCGATTTCAGTTTATTGCATATATACTTATTTATTTATTCATAAAAAAAGGAGCTTAAATGAATGATGAGGTAACCGTGAACTGACCAAACAAACTCAACCTTCAATATAGTCATGCCTTTTGAGAAAGCTGGATTATAAACACCCACCCTTAAAAGGGTGGCTCTTTTTGGGATGGAATACAATAGAGAACAAAAACTTGGAAAAACAATTTAATTTGTAGGGGGGAAAAGTATGGAAAGGCGGCATTCCTTTCAGCAACAAATATAACAACACCACACCCTCAACCTCCTACATTGGCATTCTACCAGTCATTCTGTTAAGGAAGGAAGAAGAAATATAAGGCAGCAACAAAAGTTGATGAACTAACTTTATTACTCCATAATACATAAAATTGTGAGTTTGTGACTCATAGATGAACATCAAATAATACCTCTACAATGGAAGCCACAGTCGAGCTGCTCTTCAGGCTATCCAGATACATTTGCGGATGCACCTGCATTTGTGGACATATCAACTTTCCAGGTAATTAAAGATTGTGCAAGAAGAACAAAACACAGCTTTTTCCTGGTTATGCAACAACAGGCAACAATTACTTACAAGCAGTCTGAAGCTATTGACTTTGAAAAACATGAGAGATATCAATTCGACCTACAGAAACGTAAAGTGAAATGAAGATGCCTCCACATACCACTAAGAGGTCCTCTTCTGAAGCTTCTTGAGGATCAACAATACATTTTTTGTCCAGGACACCCTCTGAAGCAAGGAATTCGCATATGCGGCCCCATTTAGAAGAATCAAATGGATGCCTGTAGTTTTTCATTCAATGGGAAATAATTACAGAAGTAAGCATTAACTTACATAGTTACATGTCTGAGACAGAGAGAACACAATATATTTCATTCCAACAGAACTAAGCAGCAGCGGCCAGCAAGGACCAAAGACTAGTTTGGTATGTGCCCCAACCAAGTTTTAAGAGATTTGGGTGAGATTTCACATAGGTCGGCACCATTTGTGTAGTATGCTGAAAAACGTTGTTTACACGAGTATCAATGTGAAAAAATTTGCAAACCTGAGGTTACCAAAATGGGAAATAACCCAAATCTAAGGTCATTATAGTATAATTAGCCAAAACTTAAAGCTCTAAAGCGGGAATTTTCCAAAGAACATTTCCTGAGTAGTGTTTGGAAACGCGGAATCGATTTCAATTTAATGATTTCAATTGTAGAAATTAAAATGTTCTAATTCAATTCCAAATCCAATTCCATGAACCTGTTTGGAGATCCCGTTGAAATGTTGAATTCAAATTTAAATTTCTTAATGATGTTTGGGAAACCATGGAATCGGAAATGGAATTGTGGTCGAGCAAGGTAGGAGTCAAGAGAGTGTCGATTGTCGAGTGTCCGACACAGATACGTGAGGTAATATTGAAGAGTCCAAGCAACATAGCAAAAAAAAGTCTATGATATGAGATAGGATTGTGATGGAATCGATACGAGAACTATGGGGTAGGAATTTGAGAACCCCAAAGGTTAACGAACTTGAAATTGATAAGGAATGGAACTAAATTCAAATTCCAAATTTTAAGGTTTCCCAAACGCTTAAAATGTCTCAATTGTGGAATTCAATTCCACGTTCCCAAAACATGCCATTTAGTCGAACTTCCCAAGCTAAAAATCAACATATATATTCTCAAAATATGAGGTAGGACACCTGGTAGGTCAACTATACGCAACGTAAACAATAGTCAAGTACATAAGCTTCAGATCAACACTCAAACCACAACTATAAATTTCTCAATTAAACAAACAAATCTCAACACTGAACAACATCATATACTGAAAACTACAACATGATCAGCGCACGGTTAAAAGGAATTCAATCGGCTTACAGTTTCTCCAATCCGAGGAATGAAATATCATACGAAGGCGAATAAATCAGCGGAACCTACATCAAACACCAAAATTTCAACAAAATATCAAAATAAAGCAGTAAAACCTCAAATTAACTTCCGAACTGATCAATGCACGAAGAATTAACCAGGGAACAAAAAAAAAAGACGAATAAGTCACCGGAACCTTAAACAAGACACCAAAATTTCAACAAAATATCAAAATCTGTTAGAGAAGATTACGGTATATTGCAATAACTTGGTAGAAGGAACGTCGAAATACGAATTAATTAATTAGCGTAAAAATTAACCAGAAAAAAAAAATGAAAGAGTAGAAGCAAAACCTTGGTAGAAGGAACATCGAAGTAGAGGTTACTAGAGAGAACTCGAGTTCGACGAAGAGTGTCATCGTGAGACAAGGATGGTGGCGGTGGCGGCGGCGGCGATGAGGAAGACATTTTTGGGAGGGGAGAAAAAGCTATGTAAAGGTTGAAAATGGGAGTTGCGAAGACTGAGCTACGAGCTGCTATACCAATTTCGGTGTGAGAGAACGAGAGCAATCGTGTTGTTTATGGTTGTGTTAGTTTCTTTGACGCTTTTTGTTCTACACGTGTTCTTCACTCGTTACTTGAGTTGAGTCACACTGGTTTTAATTAACTTTTACGGAAATTTTCACTTATACCCCTCTGGTATGGGCTAATCCTACTTGTACCCCTACTTTTCAGGAAAGCCCACTTGTACCCTTCAACTTCCTAATTATTCTCACTTATAAACCTTAAGTATAGTAAATGATGAATATTGATCGATTAAGTGTGGAAGAAGGGTAAAAGATAAATGTTGAAGATGAATTGTAGTCATATAAAATGAATTTGGACGAAAAAACAATGTTTGTTGGAGGGAAAACAAACATTTATCTCAATTACGGTACTCTTCTTCTTATTGTTTACATAGCTCTTAACATCTTATTTGACGGTATTTAACACTTCTTCTCCACTTTATAATAACAAACGAGAATTAACTTAACATCTTAATTGTTGGTGCTTAGTATTATGGTCATGATTCCTACGTAACTAGATGTTGGAGTGTAGGTTTTCCTTGAAAGTATGGGTGTAAGTGAGATTAGGTTATACTTGAGGGGTATAAGTGAGACTAAACTAGTAAAATGGAGGGTATAAGTGAGTTTTCTTGAAAAGTAAGGGTACAAGTGGGATTAGCCCATACTAGAGGGGTACAAATGAGAATTTCTCTAACTTTTATTTAGCTGTTCAAGGTTCCCCGTCAATTCACGATACTCCGGAGTACAGCGGGTAAGTCTGACCGAGCGATCCGATCCGAACTCGAGTGAATCCGATCCGTCAGATTCCAAAAATATTGCAACTCGAAACCGACTTGATGAGAGTGAAAAACAGCGGGATTATAAACTTTTTGAAACATTATAAGTCTAAACGCAAACGTTCACTAACATAAATAAAACGAAAGTAAAGAGTACGCAAATCTTAGGTTATACAAACCAAGATAGTCGAATGAGGAAAAGATATCCCACGAATAAACAAGTTTAAGGGTATGCAAGTCTAGCAAAATATGTAAACAAGTCCAAAGGTCAAGTATTCGCTAGCTCACACGTCTTCCAACCACAAAAGCTTCATCACAAACCTATCATTCATGTAAACACGAACGGCCACAATTAGTGGGGAGTAACTCAAGGTTCTCCAGCCACATTTAGTCAAAACGCATAATTAGAACTCAAATAAGCAAGTATATCAAATACGACACCAATGACTTGAATAATAAAGAACATGAGATCATACATGATAAATGAGATAGAAACGCAAGATATAAAGAGAATAAACATATTCAAGGCATAATCAACATACATAACTCGAGTGTGGAATCATAGAGATAACAAGAACAATACTCAAGTACGAATTCCAATGAAAAATGGCATATGCATTTATTGAACTCACATAACAAGCTCTTACTACTCTAGACATAATTCCTCTCGGTAGGATGACTAGCTAAGTACGTTCCTAATCTAAATCTGGCCAGACTCTCGGGATAAACATTTCTCGATTCGACGTGCGATAAACGTTTCTCACCCAAGACTCGATCGACAGAACGGAAGTCGAGCATCCTGTATCGGCAGAACAGCCCGAAGGAGGCGGAAATGGAATGAGATAAACTCATACTGCCAGAACAGCACAAGTAGGGCGAAAAGCAAGTCACGCAGGAATATATGTAGCATCATGTCAATTTCACAGGAATACGACTTCTATCAAGTAATTACATTCAATAACGCATTCATACTTGAAAAGTGATAATTAAATGAAAACGAATGAATTATAACTCTTCTACAACATTTCATGTAAGCATAATACAAATAAACCATAAATTATTCACACATAAATCATATGAGAAAGAAGAAGAAAATAGGAACAGGGACCATCCCAGCCGGCGTGAACACCGGCTGGACATAGGCTCACAAGTAAGAATAGGGGAAAAACATGTCAGGGACCTCCCAGCCGGTGTGGGCACCGACAGCCATCCCACCGGCTGGGACTCTCTCTAAATATCAAAAGTCACCAAAAACATCAGGAGGCTCCCGGCCGGTGTGGGCACAGGTTGCCGACCCACCGGCTGGGACCCTGGTGTAAGCATTTGTCGTCAACTCCCAATCAAAAATAAATTTTTAAAAACTTAATTTAAGTAGTATAAATCGGGGTTGAACCACAAGGATGGCGGGGTTAGATTTGGTATAAGTCTTTGTATTGCTCTAGTTTAGTCTAGCACACGACATGTGAATGAATACGATGTTAACAAACTAGGCTAGAACATGAAGTAAACACACACACACACAAACACTTTTAAACAAAGAGTAGAGAAATTAGGGTTTTCGGGTTCGTCTAGGTAATGAGAGGGAGATGCAAAGGTCTAATAGAAACGGGTCACGGCTACGGTCAAGGTTTAGTCTTAATGTCTTAGGCGTACCTTAAGCTTACCATAATATTTTCGTATCATGTCAAACTCATCACATACATGTTATCAAACACCCTTATTCATTGTCATCCAAAGAGATATTAAGCATACATCAAAGAAAGGCACAAACTTTCGTTCACATATTTCATCGAACACCTTCAATGCAAGTATGTAAAGACTCAATTTTTAACCTATATTCAAATATAAACAACTCATTATCGTTCCACATGTAAACCTAAACTCCTCTTTAAACCCTAAGCATACACTACTCAAACATAATTGCAACAAATAACATAAAAGA
>VHZZ01017331.1:13861-24612 GCA_009801015.1 Silene noctiflora
AACTTAATGTAAAGATAATTGTTGGTTATGAGAGATTAGTCCTTGTTGTTGTACGTATGGTTTCAAGTAACATGGTATTAGTAAAGGCAATTATAATGCATGCTAGTTTGCTTAGCCGAAGTCAGATTAGACGGACAATTGAGATAATGGATAGTGAGTGTTGTAATTTTTTTTGTCGTTTCCTTTGACATCGACTCGTGGGTGAGTAGCTTAGTGATTATACTCTAAGTGTTGAGCACGGTTCTTTGAACCTTTGACGATATTGATATTGAAATTGAAATTGGTTACTGGTATAATATATTAAGTTATGGGGCCTTGTGCCGAGTTATGTTTACGGTCCAGAGTGACAATGATAATTGAGTTATTATGTTCTGAGTTTGAAATCAATGTTGAGATGGAAATATTGTTTAGCGGTTGATTCCGCCAGTTCACTTACCCCTACTTAGTCTTAGGGTAGACGATGAAAATATGATACTTGATTACTTGGGAGTATTATATTATGAGACAGAGTAATGAGTGAGATGGAGTAGAGATTAGAGACTTGGTTAATCGGTGCTGAGAAGGTGTATTGTATTAAAGAAATAAGAGTGAGTAGGTTCGAGTTTGAGAAGTTGAGATTATTTTGCGGGGAGTGTTTTTATTATTCTCTATGTTTATTTTTATTTTTACGTGTATATGTTTTCCACGCCATGACCAAATTCTATTCTGCTTATATTGAGGAATTATCTGTTACTCAGCTCCCCGGCTGACGTGTTTTCTCCCTTATGGGCTACTGGTCTTGGGGGTAGGTCCATTCTGTCTTATGTTTTTATTTCAGGTTACTTCCACTGCAGTTCAAAAGGATTTTATTTCAAGACAAGTTTTTGTTTAAATAATTTGTAAAAGTTTTACTTCATTTTATATTTTTTAATTTTTGAAAGGATTTGTAATAAGAGACTTTGTATATTAATTATAATATCGCTGTATTTTGGCCAGTTTTGTATATAAATGTTAATTTTAATTTAGCCGAAAATCAGGGGTGTTACAACCGCACTCGGTTGAGTGCCGCACACTCGGCTGAGTGACCCTCGCTAGGTCGAGTTCCTGTGTCCTCATCAATGGGTCTAACATGGTCAAGGCCACCTATGGTCAGTCAACGGGTCCCCCAGTAAGACGGGTATTACAATCTTCCCCTTTAAAAGAACTTCGCCCCCGAAGTTTACCCTCCGAGCGGTCAAGGGCAAAAGAAAGGAAAAGGAAAGTGAACCTAGCCTTGTACTATTCCCGTGTATATGGCGAAAGGGTACCGACTACCAATGCCGAGAACAAGGGTCGGCTAGACACGTAATGTTTCATAGGTATGAAACTTGTTACACATGGCATGGCATACCACCGACTACTATTCCCAATAAAACCATTATCCACCTGTGACTGCTTCCCATGCATGACAATACGGCAAAACCCTAACTTACTCATTCTCCCCATATCATGTCACAACACTACCATGCCATCTCAACTGAAATCTAAGGTACAACAACTGCATAATCGGCCGAGTAACAGAAACTCGATTGAGTACTCTGTATTCGGTCGAATGCGCTATGTACTCGGTCGATTAGCACAGACCAGAACATATTTTAAACACTGGAAACAAGGTACTCGGTCGAGTGCAGTTTGTTACTCTGTCGAGTTCGCTCTACTTGGTTGAGTCCCTGTGTACTAGATCTAGTACCTAGAATCAGAAAGCCCTCCAACGAAGTCCAAAACACCAACCACCAATACATGCCTGCAATAAAACCAATACCGTGACTCGAAGGTCACCTATAGGCATAAACCAACGAAACAAAGTCTAAGCAATGAAATAAATCTAAGCCTTATGGCCGCATACAACAATCCACCTTAAACGTTATGTGCCACCACGACAACAAATCTGAAATAAGTTTGATAAAACAGCAAAGAACATGGAGAGAACTCAAGGATAGTTGCCCGCATCATCATCCATAGCTTCCTCGTTTCCGGCACTGGATGATCCATCTAAATCATATCCTCCACCATAGCCCGGTTGCGCACT
Organism: Silene noctiflora; assembly: GCA_009801015.1. NCBI lineage: Eukaryota > Viridiplantae > Streptophyta > Magnoliopsida > Caryophyllales > Caryophyllaceae > Silene > Silene noctiflora. Next base: position 15,909 of record VHZZ01017331.1, read on the forward strand.
ACCTTCCATCCATCTTCCCTCTGAATACAGCTGACTCCCATAGTTGGCTCCCCACGGTCCGGCAAGGCACTCCCGCTCATAGCTCTCCGTCACTCCCCAAGAAGACCGGTATACCCCGTAGTAGTGAAAGACACCACTATCATCTCCGGGTCCTCTCCACCATACCGGCTGAGCTAGGTTCGTTCCTATGTCCTGATGGTAAGTCATATCATATAGGTTTCTCAACACCAAGGTGTTGGAAACCCACCCCGTCAACTCGCTCATCTGCATCTGAGGGTCATGAACTTTAGGGTATCCCGGGTACTGGTACATGGGGATGCCCTTCTTCATGTAGGGAATCTCCTCCGCCACCTCCCTCACTGCTCTCGTTCCCCTAGTCTCTATAACCGGCTTGGCCACCTTCTTGCGGCTAGTAGGCAAAACGGGCTCCGCCATCTCCTGAAGTACATGCTCTGGGATAAGGTAGGTCTGGTGGGGTGCGGTCATATAAGCAGCGTTCTCCTCGGGGAGCTCAGTCTCGGGTAGGTTAGCCGGGTCTAGTAGCCTCATCCATCTCATGCCTCTCACCCTCCAAGTTAGAGTCCCATCATCCAACACCCTTAACCACTTCTGGTGCAGGAAGTAGTCCTTATCCAACGTCGCCACACTCTTAAGCATTGCCAGGAACTTGGGAGAACGTTCGAAATTGGCCCACTTTTGTGCCAATCGGGTCCTAATGGCACCACAGCTAAGATGGCGATATGGAGACTGGGCCAATTGCGCCAAGCTAGAACACACAATGCCTGGGGTATTATAGTAAAACCGTCCTCCCTCTTCGGGTTCAGGTAAAACATAAGAAGCATCACCTCATGAGAATTCAACTTGTTCACGTCACTCCTCCCAAAGAGTAAGCAAGTCATCATCCGGAGGAAGATCCGCAGAGTAACATGTTGTACATCATTAATGAGCGTGGCACTGTCATTGGGTGCCGTGCCGGTAAGCAAAAAAAGATACTCACTCGCCCAATACTCTTTGGCCACATCAAGGTAGTGATCCGCAGTAGGCTTCTCTACCCCCAAGTGCTTTGCTATCTCCTCCATGGTCAGCTCAAAACAGTTGTTCATCAATCTAAAATGGACGGTCTCACCATCCTCATCATATGTGAATGAGCTCCCCAAAGTTAGAAACTCATAAGAATGCTTCCTCAATTTATACAACCCAAACAACCCCAAAGTCTCAAATATGTGCCTCACGTCAACCTCTATACCTAACTCCTCCAAAATACTCACGTCAACACACCTAGTTGCCCTTATGGTACGGGTCATCAAGGAAAGAAAAACCTCCCTCTGTTTGAAGTCAGCGGACACAATCGAAGGGTATTGGGCCACGAGTGGAACCGTAGGTCCTTGGCTCCCCTGGCCTCTCTCGACGGCAACTCCGGCCCGAGTCCTCTTGCCCGGTGGTTTTGTCGGCGGAAGCTCTCGACATGCTGTAACAACACGATTTAACAACAAAATTTTGGCTCAAGAGATTGAAAATAAGGGAAAATTTTTAGATTTCCATGTACAAAAAGGTGAAACTTTAAGACGGATTTTTCGCTCAAAATACTCAAAATCAAGTACAAAAGTTGATAGACATAGCATCCTACAACCTATTCCAACCTTAAAAGAGGGATTGGAGTATCAAAAATTGAAATTTGGGGTCAAACCCTAGAAAATTTGAAATCAATTTCTACAAATTTTGGGCTTAAAATCTTAGTTTCTAGCATAAAAAACAAGGGCTAAGGCAAGTTTCTATGGGGGTTATCACCTAGAGCATATTTCAAAAGTATAAAATCAAGATTTTCAACTTCTAATTGGCACTCTTCTACCCAAAGCAAAAAAAATAATTAAAGTAATGTTACCTTGAAAATTGGAAGTGAAAACAAAGAAGCGGATGAATAAAACGGATTTGAGAAGTAGTAGCAAAAGATTCTCCAAGCTTTTGATAAGGAAACTTAGTTTGAGGGATTTTGAAAGAGAGTAGAATAAGAGTTGTGTCGAAATAATGGAAAGAAACGGTATATAGATAGTCGAAAATTAAAACGCGATTTCTGGTTAATTAGGGGCACTCGGTTGAGTACGAACCGCACTCGGTCGAGTATCCCCCACTCGATCGAGTGTAAGATACTCGGTCGAGTATCCCCCACTCGATCGAGTGTAAGGTACTCGGTCGAGTGTCGATTTTGGCAGATTCAATCTATGTTCTGCTTTTTACGGACTCGGTCGAGTGGCTTTTGAACTCGGTCAAGTAAGGATGACTAGATCGAGTACACTCTTGTACTCGGTCGACTTCGCCAAAAAGTCAAAGAAAAACATTTTGCGTTGCCAATGTTAGCGTTCATGCATTACAAAAAATCGTTCGGAGTCCAAGGAGTGTCTCGGAACTCGTCAGTAATTAGTTCTTATCCGCGATATTAACAAGGCCAAGCACATAAGGGTATAAAGCACCTACATAGGCTTACTTAAGGCAATCTGACTTGACTCTTGTTACCTTACATACCATCTTAATCACCGGCTCCTAACACATGACCATATACCATAAAATTATACTCAAGACCTGTGCATACACCTACGGTTTGTAGCACCTTTGCATACTCTCCACCACACACTCAACAAGTAAGAGAATTCATCAACCATATACTTAACCCTACATCGGTACTAGCACACATGCACCAACCAGGGAGCCATACATCATCCACACTACATACTAATGTCACCCTTACACTAGCTACACATACCGCACGCAAATGTAGTCACATTCAGCACATAACACATATGTAGTTCCAATACAGCATCCCATCCCGAGGTTACTAGCTTAAGCATATTGGGGCCGGGATTATGGAATGAGGGCGCCTTCTCACCTAAAACCAAACACAAGGGGCTCCCAACACACATACACCGGGTTCATTTTAATTGACACCCTATATTTATTAAATTCATTGGTTACAGGTTCCAAAACCGTCGCTCTAATACCAGTTTTTAACACCCCTACTTATCAATGAGCCTTAACTAGGCCTTCCCTGATAACCAAGGGCACTACCATCTCGATTGCCCAAGGTAAGTATATCAAATTGACCATCCAAGAACATTTAATAAATACAGATTACATCGGAAAAATGAACAACAACTCAGCTATACACTAAACGATAGATACAACCGATGACTCTGCTATCAATTACAGGCGTCATTATGTCATACGATTACCCAACCCGCAGCATACACCAAAACAACATTGCATCCATACATCTATCTAAACCTGAAAGTCACCCTGCTCATCATCCCCGAATGGATCATCACAGTTTTGAAAACATAAACGGGGTCAGTTAACTGAATAATAATACAATATAATATAATGCTTAAACAACCGCAGTGAACTGTAACAACCATCCCCAAACTCCATAGTAACAAGTAACTGACTACACACCGAGGTGTGTAGCCCTGCCAGATTACCCATCACAACAGTTAATCCTCGCCGCCAGTGGGGACCGCAGCCGTACCACCTAAACCCCTCCCATCGCAACGAGCGAACCCAGGTCCGTTAATGTGCACATCCCCCTTGCATCGAGAAACAAAAGAGGCGAATAATGGGGGGTGGCCATCTCTCGAAATGGCTCACAATATTAACACAATATCACCATCATAAATCATTCATACAATAATCATAAAGATCGTCACATTATATGCATTTTGATTACACAACCAATTGAGTAGGGAAAACCCTACCTGAAAAGTAATCCAAGAAGCACCGATCATCAAAGCACACAAGAGCACGAAAACCGCTATCGACTCCTACAACAACGGTATGACCAGATTACAAACGACCATAACCATAACCCAAAACCCATAGATGGTGACGATGACTTACCTTATACGACGAACGGATGACTAGGCCGGGACTGCCGCACACATCCACTCTCATGGTGGTCTCCTAGATAGAGGCTCAAAAGAGATAGGGAAGAAGGAGGTAGAGGGAGAAGTGTTCTGATTTTAGGTTTTGAGAAAAAGAAATGAAATGAAATGAAGTCAGGTTATGACTTCCATGTAACGTTATATTACCCTGTCACTCACGCACTCGGTCGAGTACAAACATACTCGACCGAGTCAGCCGTACTCGGTCGAGTGCCCCACACCCGGCCGTGTGACCCTTGCTAGGTCAAGTTCCCGTGTCCTCATCAACGGGTCTAACATGGTCAAAGGCACCTATGGTCAGTCAACGGGTCCCCCAATAGGACGTGTATTAGAGTCTTCCCCCCTTAAAAGAACTTCGCCCCCGAAGTTCACCCTCCAAGCGATCAAGGACAAAAGAAAGGAAAAGGAAAAGTCAACCTAGCACTGTACTATTACTGTGCATACGGCGAAAGGGTACCGACTACCAATGCCGAGAACAAGGGTCGGCTAGACACATAATGTTGCATAGGTATGAAACTTGTTACACACGTAATTTTGCCTCGACGATTCTCCATTCTTAGTCCCTGATGTACTTCCCACGACATTGGCCTGGTAATTATTCTGACGATGCCCTCTTCCTCTTCCTCGAATGCTGCTCCCACGGCCGGTGCTTCCTCCTCGTCGACCTCGTCCCATTTCACGTGCCTTGACCACCTCGTATCCATGCGTATCATAGCAATTGTCTTCTATGTGATAGTATTTTTCACAATGGGTGAACTGGGGTGACGAGTCTCCTTCATCAATTTCAGTCTTGGTGTTTGCAGCTCTTCCTCATCCTCCTCCGTAGGTTGTAGAAGTCATGGCTACGTCGTTTCGCTCCTCTTTGACTTTGGTCAGAGTAGCATGTCGTTCCTCCCTTATAATCAAAGCATAGGCACGAGCTAATATGGCAATCAGGTCTATTATCAATAGGTTGGTTTGAATGTTGACATAAAATTTTGAATCCAAACCCATTAAAAACTGGTGAACCTTCTCTTCTTCTCGTTCCTTTGCTATTGATGCAGCCGCTCCACATGTACAATTCTTGACTTTGCTATAATTTGGTAATTCATTCCCGATCGTCTTTAAACGAGTATAGTACTCAACCACGGAATTCCTTCCTTGTATGCACTCATCAAGTTCATTCTTCAATTGATGAAGCGTAGGTGCATTCCCTGTCGAGTACCTTTCACGTAACTCATCCCAGATATCTTCGACGGGTTGAGAAAAAAGTAATACTCGAATTCAGCTTCGAATCGATCACATTCCAAAGCCACACCCTCATCATAGTGTTGCATTTTCGCCATGCTACTAACTCAATACTTTCTTCTTCTTCATCACTTGCCGGTTTTTTAACCTTCCCCTCGATAAAAGAATATTTGTTTTTCGCATCGAGGCCATTTTTAACGGCATCTTCCAACATATCCTACTTATTGCCATTAAAAATGATTTGTGTAACATTCAAATTTGGATTATCGGAAGGGTGAAGATAAAGTGGCGATGTCACGGGAATGGTCTTTGGACTGCCCATGACTCCTTTGAGTTTTCCGTCATCACCAGGCATGATGATATCATCTGATTTTTGGATTTTCGTTTTGAGGTTTTAAGTTTGCGTTTGGATCGTTTTTGTTTTTGCTCACGATACCATGTGAAATTTTAGAGAACGGGGAAGATGATGAAGAATATTTTTCATATATTGCACAAGCCAAACACGGTTACATATATACTACAATGATTAGGCTAAATCTTTGACCTTCCTAAACCAACTCCTTCATACTAGGTAACTAAATTATACAGATAGCCTAAATACAACGATTATATTCAAAGCATAAGGCATAAAATCAGGATAATATCTTCCATATTATTCTTTCACTTAATGTACTCAACTTAAATCTCATATCCAATTTGATTCAAGTACTATTATTAAATATACTTATATCATCTAATCTTGTTAATTTCAAGTCGAGACGTAGGCTTTGTTCTTTACGGCTTAATTTCAACTCATTTCAGTTTAGCTCAACTTTATCTAGTTCAATTCGTTTCAGTTTCAATCAGTTCTATTAAGCTCATTTCTTCATAAAATTAAGGTCATGTTCTTTTGGACTGAAATTGTGTGAACTGAATTTAATTGAGTTGAACTGAAATGAACTTAACTTGACTTATTGGAATTGAACTGAACTGAACTAAATTGAAGAAAGAGTTAATTTTGTTTAAAAAAGAGCTGAATTGAAATGAACTAAATGAAACTGACTGAATAGAGCTGAACTGAACTAAAATGAGCTGAAATTAAGTCCAAGAGAACACGGCCTAACTCTTATTTCAACTTCATTCACTTCATCTCAGCTCTATTCAATTCAATTTAGCTCATTTCAACCAAAAAAAAGGGTCTTATACAATCATGATAAGAGTAGGTGGTTGCTCACTAGATTCACATCTTGAATAATAGATGTTTCAACTTCCATTTAACATTACGTACCAAAAATCCAAAACACATCTAACATGTATGTTAACCATAAAGCGTCACCCTTTTGGATCCACCTTGATAGACCCCATTTATGTCCTTTAGATGAATTATATCCACTAGTTTGTGCATGTATGGCTCCAAAGTAGCAATTTGATAAAGAATCCTTGCGGTCCTAACTTCCACATATTATCCCATGGCTATGGACTTAAAATAAATCCCTCTTAATACGGATATATCAACTCTAAGACTCATCATCTTCATCTTTATCGCCCACTCTCATCATTGTCATCATCCTGTTGTTCGTCATCACTAACTTCCTCTTCCTCTTGCCCACTCCCTTCCTCCTCATTTGTCGCCTCATGTTCCACATCTTCTTTCATGTTTAGACGTCCTTCAGCTTCTTGATTAGAGTTAGCAAGTCTGACCCGCTCGAGGAACCCGACCTAAACCCGAGCAAATCCGACCCGATAGGAAATGAAAATATTACGCCTGAAACCGACCCTACCCGACCCGATGATGACCCGTAACCCAATGTAACCCGATTAAGGTTGATCCAAAACCGAACCCGACCCGACCCAAGATGACTTGTGACCCGAGTCAACCCGATTCATGTACTGACCCGACCCGACCTGAATGTTGTCGCAACCCGAATGATAACCCGAAAGTCAACCCGACCCGACCCGAAAGATAACCCAAAATAAAACAACAATTAAATTATTGACAAGAAAAAAATTAAAAAAACAGGTAATTAAAAAAAGAAAAAACAGTTTTTCCATCAGTTTTCTACCTCTTGTTTCATCTTTTTTGACAACGTTAATGATTTTTTTTTTCAATTTTTTGCGACTTTGTGTAAATTACTGTAAAAATAATTTTAATACTATGAGACTTTTTTTAATTTTTTTTCGAAAATATCAAATTTTTAATTAGATAAATCGTTATTCTTGAAATCATGCGCGAAAATCGGCAACAAAAGAATAGTGTAAATAAAAAACTAACATTAAGGTTGAATTTCAAACTTGAAATGACACCAAAATCAAATATTTGAAATATTTAAAAATTTGACTTATTGCCAAAACGAATTTTCGATTTCAACATGTTTTGAAGACGAATATTCAATTTTCGACTTGGCACCATTGAAAATCTTTTGTCTATCTTGGTGCCAACTTTGAAAATTCAAATTTTGGTTTTTTGAAACTCAAATACGCCTTGTCTAATTAACTAAATTTGAAAACATTATGTTTTATTACTCAAAATTTAAATTTATATTATCAAACTACTGTTTTAATGTGTTTGGTATACAGTTATTTACCGAAATAATCAAATAGTCGACAAAAGTATTTATTCTTCGTCATATATTAACAATTACATTATCTCACTTTGAAGTCTCCAACTATAAAATACAAGGTTCATGCAAAGAACTTTTTCGATATTAAACGCTACATTCTGAAACTACTTCTTACTCGTATGCTCTACACGCCTTCCAAGACATCTTATTAACAATCTTTGATACTAAATACCACATTTCATTACTTCTCATCTAATTTTAACGTCGTCAATTAACCAATAACACGTTATAATGTCGTTTAATGAGCCAAAATCGCGTTTTAACGTCTCTAGTACATTGTAAAACAAACGCATCATCTTTTAAGATCTTATTCAGGTTGTCATGTCATCAATATACGCCACCGCCTTGATCCGCATATCAACACTCCAACTACTTTAATTAATAATCGGAAAATTGACTCGACAATAAATTGAGGCGCCAAACCAGGCAAAACCTATCACAAACACAAAATGACCTAACCCAGCCCGATTGTGACCCGACTCGATAATGACTAGACTCAATAAAAAACCAGTTAATAACTCGATCTGATGATGACCCGACCCAGTCAAAACCCGAACCAAACCCGAGCTGTCAATTGACCAGACTAACCTGACCCATAAGTGATCTGAACTCGACCCGAATCCGATAAGACCCGACCTGATCGTACCCGACCCAAACTCGACTAAATTGCCACCTCGACTTTGGTTTCCTTGGTTCGGGAACAATAAGTGGGGTTGCGCCCAATTCGGAAGAGGCTTGTGAGGATTACTATAACCTTTGGCTAGCCATGAAGTAATAAGGGGGGTATTGGGTGTAGTAGTTGGTTACTCGATCATTGTGCATGCCCGTTTGCATATTTTGTGATGCCCGTCGTTGTGTGTCTCAAAGATAAAATTTATAAAACCAAACTACAACTAGCAAGTGGTAGTAAGGGTCGATCCGCAGGGAGGCAGGGAGTTAATAGGTGTT
>VHZZ01017339.1:19281-31676 GCA_009801015.1 Silene noctiflora
CTTAATTTCAACCGTTCTCTTTTATCAAAGAGAACGCTTGGCCACAGGACGGTTGAAAGTAGCTTTAAGAACGCTTCGCAACCGTTCTCTTTGAAAAATATTATAGTAGTGGGTAAGGATGTTGAGTCGCTTAAAGAAGATAGGAAGAAGCTGGTACTGGAGATTGAGAGGATGAAGGTCTTAGGTGTGGTTGGGGATGCTGACAGAGGGAGGTCGTTTGTCAAAGGTTCAACAATGGCAATTTTTGCCATTTTGTTTGTACTGGTAGGATTGATGTGCACTATATTTTAGTGGAACAAATATAGCTCATGAAAATTTTCAATTAATAATTCATGAGTTATTTGATGATCTAATGTATGGATTTTAGTTGAATGTAAATTGAATTCTCTTATTGATGTAATGTATGGATTTTATTTCAGGTTGTAATGTTACTTGAATTCCTCTATTTGAGGTTTTAATGTTACTTGAATTATGGATCACTTGCATCAGATATTACCAAAATTATCATACTCGACCTGATATGCTGTTATAGATTTCAAATCCAACAATTACAGCATATCAAGGCTTTTCCTACATTACCAACATTATCATAGAGGATGAACAACATTCTTTCATTATAATTCCTGCATTAACAACCATGGAAATCCAACAAACATTGTTCAGTTGATTGGAAACTGTCAACAAAATACATCTCAGTACTAAAACATATTGTACTACATCAGTTCTTGCATTAACAACATTGAAACTTAAACTACATAGCATTACTAACATTCAAACTTAACCTACATAATATCACTACTAAAGCAAATTGTTACTAGCTTGACTCAGCAACTGAGTGAAGGATAGATTGGCATTGGGATTGGAGGTGCTTGGAGTAGATGTGTGGCTGTTGGATGGGCCTGCCTGAGTTGATGCAGTTTTTGACATTTTCCTCTGCCTCATTTCCTTTGCCCACTGACTTTTACTTAGTGGCCTCCCACCTGGAGAACTGGTGGCAGGAGGAGTTGTTGGGTTTCTACAGGTTCTTCTGGAATGACCTGACCCTCCACAATTTCCACATTTATTTGTCTTTTTCATCTTCTTAACCCGCTTTGTTGCATCTTCACCTTCCTCCTTCTTTCTTTTTTTGGATTTAGGCCTACCAGGCATGATTTTCATAGGTGGTGGTAGTGGCTCTGGTAGTCGTGTTTTCTCCCAATGCTTAACACCAGGCATAGGCAATACAACAGGTTCATAAGTCAGCTGATACTTTTCCTTAGTGTAAGCCTCATGCACATAATCTATTGGGTCTGACATTTCCAACATTATGCAACACACAACATGTGGAAAAGGCAATCCACTGAGGTTCCAATAGAAGCATGAACAACTCCTCAAATTAAGATTTACACAACACTGCTCCCCTCTATAAATAACTTCATAGACCCCCACATTAGACCTAGACCATTTACATAACCTAGACTCTGCCTCAGCCCATTCCATGTATTTTTTCACACGAGGCATTAACCTTTCCTTATGTGCATTGCCACACTCCCTCTTTTCACATATTCTTTCCATTAAATACCTCCTCATCCACTCCATATGTGTTAGAATTGGTTTGTCTTTGGCTTCTTTGAGTACCACATTAAAGACCTCACAAACATTATTGAGTATAAGGTTAGACTTACACTCTGTGTAAAAAGCATGCCTTGACTAGTGTCAAGGGGGGATAGCATTCAGATACTCCCATGCTTCAGTTGATATAGATTTTAACCCATTCATTTCAAGGTCAAACTCAGCCTGTAAGTATATAAAAAAAGTCGTGTTAGCAAAAATTTTAGTGACAAAAGAACAATTAACATAAACAGAAAGTATAAAATACTATTAACATACCTTTGTTGTGGCTCTTGTAGCTGCCCTAAATATTTCCTTAAACAATTGGCCAATGAAATTAATCTTGAAGTTAGCCCAAATATGTCTTGCACAAAACCTCACATTTGCCTTTGGAACAACCATATTTAGGGCATTTAGCAAACCCTTCTGCTTGTCAGATATGAAGGTTAGCCCTTCTCCATCCATCTTACCCAAGTCAGATGCTAACAATTCCAAAAACCATGTCCAAGAGTCTCTATTTTCCACTTCAACCACTGCCTTCAACTGACACTCATCTACACCTAGAATGGGTCTACAACCCTTAGTGAACCCTTCCTTGCAGGCTGCAAGACATATATACATCGTTTTAAAGATAGGTGGGGGCCTTTCAATTGAGTCACATACCACAAAAGCTGAACTTCCTCTATTGTATTTTATAATAGCAGTAGCATAGTCCCACACATGTGCATATTGATCACTACCATTTCCATAAATAATTAACTTGGCCCTTGCCCTTGTATACCAACATTTCCTATAACTAACATGAACCCCTACATCTCTTAAAATAGAGCTTTGAAATTTTTTCAACTTCCAATCAATGTTATCTCTAAAGAACTCTATGTATTTCTCTGCCAAAAACTGAGAGTTCACTTTTCTGTAGTAGTTTGTCGTGGCCTATGTGTGTTTTAAATTCAAACTCTTAATTTGAAATGTCTCCTAATTGTCCATCTATCTAGCATGAATTCTAAGCCTATAATTCCTCAATGCATTACATGAACATTCCCCAAATTTAGACTTCTTGCTATTCCAGGGATAATTGCAGATATACCTACAATAGGAAGTCACTATGTCCTTCCCATTGTGAGAATAGTAGAAATTATACCCATTACTCACACTATGATGCACTAGTGCCTTCCTAAAAACATCAACAGTGGGGAACTTCCACCCTAAACTCAAACTAACCGTTTTTGAGAAGTCAGTCACAGGATTAAAAGTTGTGTTAGAATCCAGCTCATCATCAGACCCATTCAAACTCCTAAGCTCATCTGAATCTATATCCCCCTCTTCCCCAAATTTTACCCTAAGGTCATCATCTCCTATCAACTTTGTTTTACCTCTTTATTCTACTTCTGCTACACTTTTACCTCCCTCTTCCACAGTTTGCTGCACAGTTTCAAGTATCACACCACCATCTACTTTTGCAAATAAATCTTCATCATCTTCAACCCTAACATCATACTCATCTTGCTCAAACTATGGATCACTTGTATCACTTAGATCTGAATCAGTGAACTCATCTTTTAGGTCATCAACCTCTAACTTTTCCTTTTCCTTTCCCTTTCCAAGCACAGCTTTCCCTTTCCCCTTAAATTTTCTAAGCACTTGCACTGTCTTCTTCCCCTTGTCACTAATAATTTCTTTTCCTTTACCTTTCTCATTCACCTTATCTGCTACTATGAATTTGCCATCAACATCCTCAACACTATGCAATTTCGTGTTCTCAACCTTCTTTTTTTTTTTACCTTTCTTATCAACACCAGCCACAACCCCTACAACTTTACTCTTCTGCACTTCAACACTAGCCCTATATTCTGTCCCAAACCCATCTACCTGTTTACTACTACACTCAGCTCCTAAGGTGGGCACAAAGTTTAAAGGTCTATTTATAGGCAACTTAGTTCTACTTGAGATGACATTACACCCAATTAAAGGTATTAGATCTTAGTTGTTTGCCTCTATAGCTGGGATTTGTTTTACTGTAGTAGAGATGTTTGTTTTGTTTTGTCTAGTACTTATCCTCAAAGGTAGTGGAACCTCATTTATGATGTTTGCTTACTTTTTCTAGGGGGCTTTGAATGTGCTTGGACCACCTTTCAATGTGGTTGGACCAATTTTGATTTGTGCATTATTGTTGGGCTGAGCATTTACTTTAGGGTGGGCTTTTAGTTTGGGCTTTATGTCTATTAAATTACTCTCCATATCACTTCTTTTTAACTTGCTTCTGGTGATCCTAGAAGTTACCCCATATTTTGGTTGAGTAATGTACAGAGTTATGATCCCAAACATCCACATTGGCCTCAACAACTAGACCTCATCAACCTCTGTCAATAGCAAAGTCCTCCCATTTGTAATATCCACTCCATACCTTCTATACCATATATCAAAGTCTGTTGACTCACATAATTGTTGCCCCAAATCCTTAAAAATCCCACATTTAACATATCTTTCATTACATCATTCATAGTGTGTAAAGAACCCCCCTTATAAGTAGTCAGTCCTTCTTTTGTTTCAAACTTCCCCTTATAAAATACCCTCAAATTAACACTAACTGACTTAACAGATGAACCCATATCCTACAATATAAGTAAAAACAATTAACATCAGTATATGGTTTAAATTAGGGTTACACTAATTTAGGGTTAAATGGAATATAGAACAATGACAATAAGATTTAAATGGAACAACTAAAATTAACGCATCAAAATAACCAACTTCAATTCAATTTAAACAAAACTCGAAATCGAAATAAGATAACAAAAGTTATCGACAACTCACCATAATTTAGGGGAAAATGCGCAAATTAGGGTTTGTCGCCTACTTCCAGAGCTTTTGATTATAATCTTCGCAAATAAAAATGATAGATTAAGAAGATAATTGAGGGGAAAATTTAGGGATTTAGGGTTTTAATTAGGTTTGATATGTTTGTTTGATTGAGAAAAGATAATGGAATGACTGAGAAGATAAAAGAATTTGACTTGGGTAATATGTTAAATGAGGGGTAATGTTGTCCAATAACTTGTTCTTTTCACCTGAGTTGGGATTTGGGAGCAATTTCTTGTCAGGGGTGAAGTTAAGGGAGTAGTTTTAGCAAAAAAATTTAAAAGAGAGTAATTTAAAAAAAATGTTTCAAAAGGGAGTAAAATCTAAATTACTCGCAATTTAATCATTCACACTTAATTTAGTCAACTTGTCATTTAGTAATTTGTTCCCCCTCTTTCCTTGTTCTTTGTGCAAAAATAAAAAAAATAACAATAATTGACTAAGAAGGGAGTATATCTTTATAATACCTGACAATTTCAACATGACAGCATGACTATTGTAAGGAAGTTGCTGGATGTACACGCCATGTACAAGGGGATTGTACACGGGCCAATCAGCGCACGCCACGTGGAAAGGTGGAGTCAAAGATTCTTTTTTTGTTTGGAGGGAAAGTTGGAGGGATTTTTTCGGTTTAGGCGGGAAGATTATTGGGAATTACCCCAATATTAATTAACATTTAATTTATCTAATCTCTATAATTAACACTTATTTTAATCTAATCTCTATAATTAACACTCTTATTTTCCTTAGTTAAAAACTGTTATTTTCTTTAGTTAAACAACTCTAAAATTAAATAACTTATACTCCAAAATAATAATACACTAAATAATACTGTAAAATTAAAAATTCCGAAACCTTATTTTTTAATACTCCTCCAACATTTGATTAAATGGCGATCGATTTTGATCTCAATAACGTTTATGAAGAAGGTGAATGTTCACTAGGAGCAGAAGGTAATGGCAATGGTGTAAGTGATTTAATCGGGGACTTTGTCCGGTTGTATGACGACGACCCAGTGTGTAACACCCCCACACTCCAAAGTGCCTTACCAAGGCTACCTTAAGCATGGAGATGTTACCATCTCGATTTCCCGAGGCAATGATAATCAAAAGACAATAAAGAAACAACTTTAAATCAATAGTTAAACTGAATACAACTGTCTTATCAAAACTGTTAAGCAAAAATACAAACCAAAAAGGCAAACTGCCAAAGTCTCATAATCTAAATCTAGCTATAAGACACGGACACAGCGGAAGTCTCTAATCGTGACGATTGCCCGGCCATCCCATGCGCATATAAGCTAAACCTGCTCAACATCTGCTCACCATCCCCGAATGGATTATCACAGTTACAAACACAACACGGGGCCAGCTACTGATAACCAAACAAACAAACATGGCAATAACACATCCAACCACACCACCTCCTCCATCACTCCACATCACTGACTACACACCCAAGGTGTGTAGCCCTGCCAGTGGTGGACCGCAGCCGTTCCCACCTAAGCCCCGCTCATCAAATCCGAGCGATAAACCTTGTTCCTTAATGTGCACATCCCCTCCCGTGGCGGGTTCCACGGAGGGCGAATCAAGGGCGTGAAGCCACTCCCGCAAGTGACTCCATTCAGCCGAGGACGCACCTCGCAACACACACCGATCACCACATCCACCATACTATCACAGACAACCAAGCATCCATACATACATGAATATAACAACAACACGATCAATGCCAAACAACAGAAACAGTAACTGAGTAGGAAACCCTACCTGAACAGCAATCACCACTTATCAATCAAAGCTCAGAAACGATCCTCTACGAATCCACCTCCTATATGACATACAATAACACAATCACTAWCACACTACTAAGAACCCCCAAAAACCCCTACGACACCCAATTAGGGTTTAACCATTATTAAYCAAAAGACATAAAATCGGTATGAAAAACTTACCCTCGAGACAAGGAACAAGATGACGCAAACGGTACGGGAAACCGACGACTCAAGCTCTGGGATTTGCAAATAACGCGAGGAAGCAATGTAACGATCTCTTTGAAAGGTTTTTGTGAAAGCTTTGTGTTTTGATTAATGAAGAAAACTTCGGTTGTAATTAACTTATTAATCTCGCGTCATTAGCAAAACCTAACAAATCAGGCCCGTAATACAAACTTACTCGATCGAGTAAAAAGGATACTCGATCGAGTGCCACTTACTCGATCGAGCCCAAAAGTACTCGATCGAGTACCCGACAGACTGACTCTGACTCCAATTTACATAAACTTACTCGACAGAGTAAGTCCTACTCGGTCGAGTAACCAAAGGCAGAAAAACCGTAGTATTACAGTCTTCCCTCGCATTATATTCAACAACAGGTCTCAAAATAAGAACCGTTGTGAATACCTTTCACAAATACCCGCGCATAATATTCAACAACAGGTCTTAAAAGAAGAATCGTTGTTACTAACACTTTTAACAACGGTTATGCTGCATATAACCGTTGTTAAAAGTCTTTGCAATTTTGGTGGGAAAGATACAACAACGTTTTTTTATACTGGAACCGTTGTTATAACCTTCCCACCAAAATGTTGTCAAACTTTCCACAACGTGTTACTCGCAACAATAACGGTTTTTAACCGTTGTGAATAGTTTCCACAACGGTTATAACAAATAACGTAACCGTTGTAAATACCTTTTACAAGGGCGGCTTTAACAACGTCCGCTTTTTGTTTTAACAACGGTATTTACCCGTTGTTATAGGCTGTATCTATAGTAGTGCACCCCGATCGGGGTTGCAAGAATCTGGATTAATGGCCTTAAATGGCCATAGTTAATGGCCATGAAATCCAAAGATAAGCATTGAAGCGTCTTTAATCACCCAATAAATGCCTTGTGTGTGGAATAAACTTAGAATCCAATGTTGTATTTCTACATTAGTCGCTTGGACTTATTTTATGGGCTATATTTATCATTTGTTTACATTTTTCTTTGCTTGATTAATTGGGCCATTTCTTTAGCATTTG
Organism: Silene noctiflora; assembly: GCA_009801015.1. Taxonomy (NCBI): domain Eukaryota; kingdom Viridiplantae; phylum Streptophyta; class Magnoliopsida; order Caryophyllales; family Caryophyllaceae; genus Silene; species Silene noctiflora. Next base: position 26,752 of record VHZZ01017339.1, read on the forward strand.
ATCATTTCATTCATGACTTGAGCTTGCATGGCCATACATGATCCAATCCAATTTCCACTTAGCTTTATGATCTCGATATTTTCTCTTTTTGTCGGGAATTAGCTAATAAAAGCTACATTTCCTACAAAACACGTTAAGCGCATGCAAAACAAATAGAACACGAGATTAGCTCAAATAAACAGTAAAATTAGTGCAAATAGATAGTAAAACTGAGCTAAAATATGGGGTAAAATCGTATATAAAATAGACTTATCATTACCCCAAATGCGCACTTTTGAGGATTGAGTCTTATATTGTCCTTGCGAAGCCTAAGGAAGAATTTGTGTAGATTAGCAATGTGACCCCGTCTATCATTGGATTTAACGATCATATCATCAACATACACCTCTACTTCTTTTTGCATCATGTCGTGTAGCAAGGTAGTGGTTATGCGTTGATATGTTGGACCGACGTTTATTAACCCGAAAGTCATGACGGTGTAACAATAGGTTCCCCATTCAGTGACAAATGCGGTTTTATGCATGTCTTCTTCAGCCATTTTGATCTGATTGTAGCCTATGTATCCATCCATGAAGGATAGAAGTGCATAGTCAGCTATATTTTCTACCAATATGTCGTTATGTGGTAATGGAAAGTCGTCTTTTGGAATATCTTTGTTTATATCCCTAAAATCAATACAAAGCCGGATTCGCCCATCCTTTTTGGGTACGGGGAAGATGTTGGCCACCCAGTTAGAATACTCGGAAACTTTGATGAACCCGACTTTGAATTGTTTGTCCACCTCTTCTTTGATCTTAAGACCCCATTCTGTCCTCATTCTGCGAAGCTTTTATTTAACTGGTTTGAAACCTGGCTTAATTGGGATACGATATTCTGCAATATCCCTATCTATCCCTTGAATGTCTTTGCAGGACCAAGCGAAGACGTCTTTGAACTCGTGTAGAAGGTCAATGAAGATATCTCTTTCGGCTCAGTCTACGGTGGTCCCTATCCTAAGTTCTTTAGGTTCAAGATCTGTTCCCACGTCAATTAGTTTGGTGTTTTCTGTAACTGGTGCCCCCTGTCCCTCTTCAAAATTTCTTTTATCATGTAGGGCGGCTAGTCAAGTGAGTCTGGGTCAAAATCATCCTCATTATCGTCCCAAACAGAATTGCAATCATAATAACACAAGGAGTAAGCATAATCTAATTTATTCTTATTAAAATTTGATAATAGCTGAAACAAAGAAGCCACCTGATCATTGGTCAGTGGGAAAGGAGGAACAGTTGCCAGGATAGGCGCAAGGCTACTGCTACTCGATGCTAAACTAGGAGAAATAAGAAGAGTGGGGTTGATAACAAGAGGGGACTCTTTGACGACTTCTCTAGACTTAGACTTAGATCAAGTTCCGACTCTGACTTAGACTCAGAATCATACTCATCTTCTTCTGGTTCTTCTTGATACATCTCTCATTCGCGTGTGATGAGCTTGAAGAGTCTTCCTTGATTATTTTTCCACTTGATCGACTTTCTCCATCTTGTTTGCCTTTTTGCTGGATCTTCATCTGTGATTAGAGCTGTGCGGTCTAAATAGTCAACCCGTAGCATCATGGTTATAATCTCGTCCCGTGATTCCCTTAAAAATCGGTTTTTCCCCAATAGAAGGCTGACAGCTTGATTGTCGAGGCAAGGTTTTGAAGGAGTTTTAACAGCAGGAACCGTTTCTTAGGGAACAAAGTAATAGTCGTGGAACACTTCTATCCTAGCAAGCATGTTGCCTTCATGTATCCATGGTTCGGGAAAATAATGAAAAGATTCATGTTCTCCCTCTCTAACGAAATACCCATTTAGCGTAAGGTGATATGGTCGTAATTGGGCACCTTTATGCTTTTGATCGTTAAGCTGAGCAAGCATTTCGAAAGATTCCTCTATAGTTGCCTTGTACCTAGCTCTAAGGGTATTTTTTGAGAATTACCTTCCTTAAAAGGTGCAACCGTATTCTTTCTGATGGAGTTCAGAGGCATCCCTGGGAAGTATCCCAGAGATTTGAGTGTGTGGTTGACCACTAGATTAGAGTGAGGATTGAAATATAATGGAGCGAGTTCGCTTTCTATGATATTGACAACTTGAAATCCTCCCAACTCGTGTATTACATCAGAGATGACCTGGTTACTGGATACCTTCTTGATAATTGCTTTGATTGGGGATGAAGCGATTGTCACTACTTGACCATCTAAAGGGATCTTAATTTCATGGTAAAGGGTTGATGTCACAGCTTTGCAAGCATAGATCCAAGGCCTCCCTAGTAATATGTTGAATGATGCCTCGATGTCTACTATTTGGAAATAGACCTTTTTTTCGACTGGCCTAGTGGTTATGGTAAGATCAACGAGGCCTACTACTTTACGACGTATCCCGTCGTATGCCTAAACACCCTGATTAGTTATAATCCAATTTGACTCTTTCATGCCAAGTTTATGTGCGTTTTTTAGTGGTATGACATTAACTGCAGAACCGTCATCTACCAATGTCATAGGTACATTCTTTTTTAGGAACGTTATGGTGATATATAGGGCTAGATTGTGGTACACACCAAAGGGAGGTAGGTCTTCGTCTGAGAAAGTAACTGGGTTACTTAACTTGACTGAGTCGTGGAGGACTAGATTGACCACATCATTTGGGGTAGAATCAGAGGGTATATTTAATTTAGCCAGAGCTTGTAGCAAAGCTTGGCGATGTGGGAACGAGCTTGATATTAGTTGCCAGACTGCAAGATCAGCCTTGGTTCTTTACAATTGCTTCATTAGTGAATCAGTGGCTAAAGTTTTATTTGTATCCACTTGAGTCGGATTACCTGTAGAAACAATGCTACTTGTTTGCCCTGGAGTGACGTTTTGATATGGGCGACCAGATCAAGTGAGGTGATCGACGTTAAGATCCAAGGTTTTAACTGGAGGATGTTCTGCGTGATAGACATCTTCATCGTCATCTGCCCACACACTATTAATGCTATTGAGCTTTTCTAGTTGTATGATCTCATCTTCTAATTCGGTTATTTGCTGAACTAACTCACCGATTACTGCGATAACCTCTGGCATTGTGTAATCCTCAAATAGGGTAGTGACCATTTGCGTGGTCTTTTCCCTGCGAGATGTGATGTGGGATCCTTTAAGTCTGGAAACAATGTCCTCTAAGTCAATGGCTTGCCTACTCACAATTATTGCCCATGTTATAAACTCGGAAATGGTGGGTGCCACGATAGAATACAACTCTTCATCTATTGCGGCGATTTCATCTTCGACTGAGGACATGAGATGTGAGCAATCCAAGGTGGATTCCTCATATGAGATTAATAATATTTCAAGAGGATTTTGAGTATTATTGGGCTTGCTTGCAGGGGGAATGGGCAATCGACCATCTAAAATCATGTGTAACACCCGCAATTTTCATATACGGTCTTACAAGTAATTTAAAAATTTAATTAAACCAAATTGTATTTAATTCTTATTCTTGGGTATAAATATAGTTTTGAGTGTAATATTCATAAATATAATATTATTGCCCGTCTTGAGTGTATAGTAGCCTTAAGACGTATATTAAGTCATTTCCGACTCAATTGGAGTTGTTTTGGGCCTAGATATGTTTGTGGACCCAACTACTACCACCTTCCACTCATAAACCCTCATAACCCTTCTTCCTCCCGTATTTCTCAGCATATACATTACAACATCACCATTGTTACCCATCTTCCTCTTCAAGCTTCAAATAACCATATCTCCCTCAATTCTTAACCAAATAAGTCGATTTTCGCACCATTCTTCTCCTTTTCTCATTATCCTTCTTTTTAAGTAAGAAAGGAACCGTCTTTTTCTTCCCTTCCTTATTTTCGAAATCCCTATTTTCCCCATAAGGATGAATTCTTCATTTATCCTCCTAATTCTTGTGTTTAGGTGAAGATTTGGAAGACCTGGAGGAAGGTGGCCATATTATTGAGGACCCTCTTGAAGACTAAGGAAGCAAAAGGTAACGATGATAGGTTACTCGACATTACACTTGAATTTCATGTCTACTTGTGTTAATTTGGTGTTCTACATGTTAAAGTTGGTAAATTTACATACTTTGTTGTATTTCATGCTTGTTGTGGTTTAATATGGTCGTCTTTTGGGGATGTTGGATAACTAGTTGTTTTCATGGTGGAATTGTGATAAATTTGTCATCTTTGTCATGTTTGAAACTCACTTTCCCAAGAATTCATGAAAATTGTGTAAATGTAAACTATTGGTTGAAGAATTGGACATATCTTGGATGGTTGTTGGTTTACATGCTTTTTTTACGTCTTATACGTGTTTATCATCTCATAAGATATGCAAACTTGTGTTGAAATCATGTTAGTTGTTGGAAAAGGAGGAAATTCGACTAATAGTGGTCCCAAGCCGGTGGGCCGGCTGCCAGTCCACAGGCCAGCTGGGAACCTTCTGTAAGTTTCGGTGGTTTAATGTATGGCTGAGTAACCAGCCGGTGGGCCGGCAACGATCAACCGGTCGGGACAGTCTCCATATTGAAGTTGTGCTTTGTGCTGCAGTCCCAGCTGGTGGACCGGCGGCCGGTGCTACTGGCCGGCTGGGACATCACAGTAAGTTTCTGCTTATTTTTTGTGGATGTCAGCCCAGCCGGTAATTTGCCTTGTGGCCCAGCCGGTGGCCCGGCGGCCGATCCACAGGCCGGCTGGAAACATTCTGATTGTTTTTGACAAAGTGTGATGGAGGATAATGCACCAGCCGGCTGGTCGGCGCCGGTGCCGTGGGCCGGCTGGAAGCGCCTTTTTCGTTGTTTCTTCTCTTTTCACTCAATGTATGATAGATATGTTTTGGGTATATGATTTATTTACATTTCATCATATTTACATGGATTGTTTACATTTCATCATGAGCTATGAGTTGTTCCCAT
>VHZZ01017349.1:3938-18024 GCA_009801015.1 Silene noctiflora
TCAAATTATAATTAGGGTTTTGAATGTGAGGTGTTAGAAACCCTAGTTTTGTAGAAAGGAAAAACAACTCATAAGTTGTTTTATCTTATACTACTAAACCAAGTATAATTATATCTCACATACAATAAAAGAATTATGCTCATAATCATAAATTCCATGCCACATCAAACAATCGAACTCACACAAATATTTTTGGAAACTTTTAAGTTTTAGTCGTGTATACTTGCTTCTTATGCAACACAAAGTTATAGCTAACGAGCTATAACCTTGAGCCCTATTCTAAACAAAGTTATAGCTGTGAAGCTATAACATTACTTAGCYAAGGTTAACTWCTTTRGYATCATTACGAGATAGAAACCTATCCTCTCTAATCTTCCCAAAGATCTTCAGAATAGACTTCATCTTCATATGTCATCATCTCTTCATCTTTATCTTTCTTGACTTGATTATAATGATGACTTTGATTAGGTGCTTGATCACAAAACTTCTTGTCTTTAAACTTGATTCATAGCTTGATCATTAGGGCTTGTTCATATCGACATCAATCACAATTCTTGTGATCTTAATCATTAGTAATCCAAACTATAAGGACTTAACAAACGATTAAGTGCATAGTGTATAGATAAATATAAACCACTTGTCATTATCAAAACATATATAAGTATATATACTCAACAGCATGGCTTCCCTTATTCCCTAGAAAATGAAAATCTACTCACTCATGTTATAAGAAATGAAAACTAAATACGTAATGAAATACATGAACATAATGAAATGATTGTAAAGATTAAAGGGACATAAAGAAAATATAAAGATGTAATAAACAAATGTTATGGATGAAATGATAAACTAATATCTTAATGATAATAGGAATGTAAAATGTAAATGCATGTATGTAACTTTGATTACTAAATTGAAAATGGAAATTTAATAACTAAATGATAACTAAATAACAAAATGAAATAGAATAACTAAATAAAGTAACTAATGAAAACAATAATGCAATACTAGAAATAGAAGTAAATTACCTAAGAAAAGCAAATGTAGAACTTGAACTTGAATTGTATTGAAAGCTTGATGATTGAATTACAARATGTAACTAATCTAATGTTTGGAAATGCTAAAACTATGAGAAAATACAAGAGAATTTAGAGAATATAAGAAGTGCAAGAATAAGCTATGGAAATGTAAAATGTGTAGAATGRGATGATTCTAAGGTCGGGGCTAGCCCTCCTTATATAGTAGCTTAGACTTCATAACGTAAACAACCCTAAAAGAATCCAATGCACTACATCTACCCAACCCCGATCGGCGACAGGCCACCCCGATCGGGGTCGCATGAATCGAGATTAATGACTTTAAATAGCCATAGCTAATGGCCATAGAATCCAATGTTTATCATTTGATGCGTATTTAATCACCCGGTAAATGCTTCTTGTGTGGAATAAACTTAGAATTTAATGATGCATTTCAACATTAGTTTCTTGGACTTCTTTTATGGGCTATACTTCTCATTTGTTTAAATTTTTCTTTCTTGATTAATTGGGCCATTTCTCCACCATTTGATCATTTCTTCCATGACTCGAGCTTGCATGGCCATGCATGATGCAATCCAATTTCCACTTAGCTTTGTGATCTCGATATTTGCTCTTTTTGTCGGGAATTAGCTAATAAAAGCTACATTTCCTACAAAACACGTTAAACGCATGCAAAACAACTAGAACACGAGATTAGCTCAAATAAACACTAATAATAGTGCAAATGGCATGTAAAACCGAGCTACAATAAAGGGTAAAATCGTATATAAAATAGACTTATCAACCTCGTTGTAACGCAGTTTATGACGATCATATCTCAAGGGATTCTAGAACGAATCAAGGTCGGTCTCCCTTATTAATGATCCATGACGGAAGGCAAGCCTATTTCTCATAATACATTACCCGTTTACTAACGACCGACCAGTTCCACATAAAAGGTGTAAGTCTGACCCAAATCCATGATAGCAAGTCATCATCAAATTCAAATGCAGATCCAAAAGCCACGAGCCAAAGAAAAAAGGCTTAATTGAGAAGAGAGATCGATGCCAATATCCGATGTCAATGTTATTTCAAAGGGCCAAAAGATGGATCCTGAAACTTACAAGATAAATCCCGTACCAATAATCTGAGTCCAATCAAGAACAACCCTGAAATCAAATGCCGAATCCTGAAATCAAATGACGAAGTCTAAAAATAAATCCTCAAACCAAATGCCACATGTCAACAGCCGAACCTCAGTTATGAAGACGCCAAATGGTCAGCTAGTACCGCCATATAGCCTTTCTACATCATAAGTCTCTCTCGAGACCATTACAGAGATATAGTTAGGAATTTTGAAAATCCTCTCAAACTCGTCGAGTATATACCCAACCTTTAGGGCCAAGACATGGAAATATGAACCCGCATCATTTTAACCTACCCTTTTTGTGCTCAGATTACATCAAGTTTGAGACCCTATTTTCAAGCCATATTACAAGACATAACCCCATCAAGCCTTAATTCCACAAATCAAGCTCCGGAGAGTTGTTCATTCGAAGCCTCTTATTTCCAAGCTCCACTTTCCAAAAATATCCAAGCCATTTTTACCTTGACCCAGATACGGAGTCTTCAAGTACTTTGCTGTCTAGAACGGGACATACCCAATTCACCTTTAGGGTCCGCTTTTGAGTGTGGTCACATGACAAGGAAATTTTTGATAAACTACACCTCTTTTGTCTATGGTCAAAGAGGGAATTATCTCAAATCGACTCATCAAAGTCACCTAAAGGAATATACCCTTGTGACCCATGCACATTAAGGCCCTAACAGCTAGCTTAGGCACCCACACTCATAACTACAATCTGGTTTGATTTTACTTCACGTGAATACGTAGGTAGTCCTCTACAAGGACATAACCATCCTAACTATCAACTTTCAACCTCAATTCCCAAAGCCAGGTCAGAACTACGATCTGGTTTGATTTCACTTCACGTAAATATGTAGGCAATCTTCTACAAGGACACAACCATCCCAAATATTAACTTTCGACCTCAATTCCCAAAGCCCACTCAGAACTACGATCTGGTTTGATTCCACTTCACGTGAATACGTACGCAGTCCTCTACAAGGACACAACCATTCCAACCATCAACTTTCGACCTTATTTGTCATCCCCTCAAATTTCCCAGTTATCCCAACCGCTGGAACTATCCATTTCTACCTTTTTACTAGGGGCTCCTTCTCATCGCCTAGTTTTCTTGTTTGCTAAATACCCGAGTCATGTCCTAATCATGGGGGCTTCTTTTCCCAGATGCCACTCTTCTTTTATTCCTCCCTTTTATTGCCGAGTATCATTTGAGTCAAGATAATTCTCGGTCTAGAAGATGTCAAAGGTCTTAGATTGATTTTCTGAGTTATAAAGCCTCAATAAAACATTTCAGTGCAGGAAACGTCGGCGAAATATGTCCAAAGAATACGATTGATCCAGGCCGTACCATAATATGTTAATCAATCTTGTAGATCTTCTATCTGCTGGACTTGATATGCATTATCATCCATATCTGGCTAGGAGTTGTGCATACTTAGGAAGTCTATCGGAGTCATCCCCGTATCATGTCAAATCAAAGTCTGTATTGCGTATGTCAGTCCGTGTTCGCATTAGTCCAAATCACGTTCACATCAGTCTCTCATCTTGTGTTGGTCAATCTATATCGCGTCGTTCATGCGTCTAGAGACCATTGAATATGCATAACAAATTACAAGCAACAGATTCAATCGTCAAGGAAGTTTTAGATCTTTTTATAAAAAAATAAAAGATCTTTCGAAGCTTATGAGGTTACGTCTCAATTTCTTATGTACGTATATGCTTATGTGCTATTTTTTTGTTAGAATGCGGATTAGTGTGGTCACTAACCATGAAGATAATTATAAGAAGCACATGTCATTCCAACATGGTGCTTTGCTCATATCTCGATCTTTCCATGCGAATTACATTTCCCCAACGAGAGTTCACTGCGGTCCTACAGCCCCTTGCACTTCTTGATGCTCCCCAGCGAATTACATTTCCCCAGCGAGAGTCCACTTGAAGCCTACAACTTCTGTACTTCTCGATAAAATAGAGTTCGCTTGAGACCAACGCAAGCAAAATTCTCTCCCTGGCAATTCTCAGAAAGTCCTGCCTCCAATATTTTTCCCAGGGAGTTCAATAGAAGTTTACCTCGATCCTTCAGATTATTCAGAAGCTTACCTCGATCCTTCAGATATTTCAGAGGCTTACCTTACGACTTTAGATCCTTCGTCCTTGAAAATCATCAATTGAAATAATTCAGATAACCCCACAGATAGTTGGAATCCCTCAGACGGTCCTTTCCAAATAATTCAAATACCCTTCAGAAATAATCACAAATACCCTTCAAGATAACCTTCAGATAATTCTTTATATATTCTTTCTTCATAAATTCACTTCAGTTAGCCTTAAAAATGTATTCGTATCATCCATTCAAAGAGTTATCCTTCACCATTCCTTTCAGAGGTAGCCTTAAGAGTTAGTCTTTAGAAAAGTTAAGAAGTTTCATTAGAATCCCTATCACCTCTAATGCCTGCAGACACCAAGTTATCTTCAGACAAACGAGTTTTGCCAAAGCGCCTTCAGTCTCGCTTCACCCAGGGGCGTTGCAGGTATGTTTATTCTTATGGCTGGCGAGTTTTCCCACGTAGTCTAACAGACTTTAAACGCCCCTCCCCGAAAGTCAACAGACTCTAAAATGTTCTCGATGATAAGTCCTTGAACCAAACCCCTTGAGCCGCCTCGCGTCGCCATACTTATCAGGTTGTAATCTTTGATTGACCTGAGGGCTATACTTTGAATTTTGTCTTGTCCAAGCCTCAGTCAAAGTGAGGGCTCTGTAGATACCTCGTTTCTACACCTCACGCGAAAGACCCAGTGATGATTGGGCCGCATGTTTATCATACGGAGCGATTTTATAACATTTCGTTAGTTCGTCGACAAGTGGTAGTTCAAACAATCGTGTGAACCCCTTGGTCATTATCAACGGGCCGATACGGTCGTCTTGATAGTAATTAGGGTCAATTCAAAGTCCGGAGTCAAAACCATCTCTAAAACCCGAGACCGTAAATCCCGAGTCAAAAGCAATGTGTTTTCCAATGGTAAGGATGACATAATATGTCGAGATTATTTCTTACATTTTGTCCTGTTTTAATTCCTTAGGCTAAACTTATGTTTACATTACAAAATTTTCATTTCATTTTTGCTTAATACAACAACCCGCCCTTGAGGCTCATTTTACGAGGTAATGCCGTCATTTTTGGGTCTTGACTATTTCACACAAAGTTATAGATTTTTGTCTTAGATTTCCAATTCCACCAATATCACCTTAATCCGAGTCCTGTACATAAAGTAATGCCCAAAATACGATGAGCAGTCGTAGGAGAACACACAGCAGGAGCTGCGCCTCTTGGAAAGGTCGCAGCACTTGCTGCACCCCTTCTCCAGTTTAGATTTTTCCTAACGTAAGCTCTGCATCTACGCGCTTGATTGGGGAAGAAGCAGTGTTTCCATATTCGTTCATTAAACCCTATTTCATGCCTAGTATAAATAGAGGGCTTCGCCCTTCATATATTTCACGCGAGTGTCCGCCCCTTCTCTTCTCTCTTTGCATTCTATCACCACGTGCTTTTTCCTTGATGCCTACATGCTTTATCTACTCAACCACGTACGCCTAGATCATTCTAGGTCCCATTCTCGTTTGCATGACCGACCAATTTGACGATTACACTCAATCAATTTTAATCAATCTTTGTTATTAAATCCTTTTTTAAGGGCATATTTTGAATCTACATCGAGTCGAGCAACCACTAACGACAATTTAGTTAATCTGGCTTGGTCAACATATAAGTCTAAGGGTGTAAATCCCAATTTGTATTTTATTTTCTATATTTATAATTACGTAAGAATTTATATCATAAACACGCTAAAAGTCGTTTTCAAAATCATAGTTTTTAAACTGTTTCTGACGAAACAACAGAGAAAGACCGTGGAGAAGGAACGTAATAGCTGTTGTTCCTTCTGGAAGAGTAACATCATCTGCTGCGTCTATTCCAGAGGCTCTTAGCCGCTTTTTCTCTCCTTCTTTTTCGTCGAGTACTGGTTCTTTTGGCTTTCTTTCTTTATTCCGTTTTCTTTATTCCTTTTACAAATTTCCAGTTTTCTTATTTTATTTTATTAAATCCTTTTTTACCTAAATCTCTTATAATTCGATATTTGCGGGTTTTCGTCTCTTATTCAAATTCGGGTTTCAATGATTCGATTTTTCCCATATCAAATAATTAAAATTCGACTTTTGTATATCTTGTTTCGCTTTATGACGATCATAGTGTACATAATCTGACTAAATAACTTCAATTCCGACTCTATCAATAATCAATCGTAAATAAATAACGAACACTAATAAACCGCGGGTCTGACTTTCACAGTTAGAACCCGACTCAAGAAAAGACGTATAGTCTGATGCGCCTCTTCTAGAGGACGAAGCAGATGCTGCACCTGTTCTGAGTTGGCTTCTGCCTCTGAACTCTTCTCGCTTTGACGTAGTCTTTCTAATGAGTTTAAAATCCACTATTATCCTTATTTAACACTTATTTCGGCGTATTTTGTGTAATGACAACCCTTTTATTTTATGTCTTTTCCTTTATTTTATTTAAACCCTATTAAGCGTGTTTATGACGTAAATTCAAATTCCCATTGTAATTTATTCTATTGTAATTTATTTATCGATTTTCGCTTGTATGATTTAACTACTTGGCGATTCACATGTAATAAATTAAATTCCCTATTTCGACCCAATTGGATGATAAATTGTATGTCAATCGACTTAGTATAAATTCATATGCTAGGATTAAAACGTGGATGTTGCATTGCATGCATATAATCAAAAACATATCAAATATAGCTGATTCCCTGATCATTAGTAGAGGCTACTATCGAGGCGGGCGGTATTAGATGTGCAAATAAAGAACTTATTATTATGTACCCTCACCCCTTACACAGATATCTGTGAGCACCCGTGTTCATTCGCATCGCGAGATTCATTCTAGACATATAATGCTAATGGTAAAGAATTTCTTAGTGTTCATGTCACTACTTTATGTCTTGATATGACATGAAATATTCGAATGATTTAAATTTACCACAAACATTGGTGGCGACTCATCAAATGCAGACTTGTTGAAACCATTCACCGGATTCAATGCCTTTCAAATCGGTAACGGCCCATGACGTGCTTTGATTCACCAAGGTTCCGTGGGAGAAATGCCACCACCTCAAACTCAAAACGCGCGGGTGGCCTAGTCCACACCTTTCCTCATGTTCTTCATCAAATGAACGTGTAAAAGTATCAAGAAATCATTGTCACACTTATGCAAATTAATGTTACACATTACACAAGGAGAAATCACACTCAGACCTAAATAAGAATGAGATCAAATGCAAATTACAGAGAGAAGGAGATTTAGAGGGAGATAAGGCGATTTATGAGATGTTCTTTGTAACTCAAAAATGGCGAGGCATAGGAAGGTCTCGTCTCGTAATAATACTCCAAAAAACCTTAAAAATAATAATTCATCAAATAATAATTCACCTAAAATTACTATTACAACAAATAATATAAAATTGAGTGATGTAGTTTCGCAGATGGTTGAGGTGGAAAGTTCGAATGCTGCTGATCTTCGAGCTTTCAATCTCGACAAGGAATTGAACTCGATCATTGAGGACAAATCTACTGATAAGCAAGCATGGCAGGAGGTTCATAACCGGCACAAACAAAAGCAGATCTCAGCAACTGGTAAGAACTCAAAACTGAAGATTGATATTGATGATATGAAATCTGAGTTGGAATACTTATCAATTGCGATTTTCTGCTATGTGCATGGGGTCAATCCCTCTGTTGCTATTTTAGGAGGGTTTATTCGTCGTATTTGGAAGAATTTATCGATTGATGATATTGCATTTCAACCTAATGGTGTTTCCTTGATTAGATTTAAGAATGGTGATAATAAGAACGTAGCACTGCAGTCAGGACCAATATTTTTTTATAATAAACATTTTATTTTGAAATATTGGCTTCCTGAATCGAATTTGGTTAAGGAGAAACCCTCTTTGGTGTCAGTATGAATTCATCTTTATGGATTGGATATTAAATACTGGGGCTTAGCCTTACCAAAAATTGTTAGAGGTAGTCCAAGCAAAAGTGACCAAGCCACTAAGAATAGAGAATTTTTGGGGTATGCTAGGTTGATGGTGGAGGTCCAATTGGGACAGACTTTACCTGATTGCATTGAATTTATTGATGAGCATGATATGTTATAACAAGAACTGGTATATTATGAATGGAAGCTAGTTGTCTGTAGCACTTGTAATGGGATTGGACATGAAACTTGTCTGTGTAAGAAAGTTGAACCCAAGGGTAAAGCAAAATAAGTACAGTAGGTCTAGAAAGTACCTAATATTAAGCATCACTCTAAGGCTTAGATGACTTAGCAGGTGAATGAAATAGTTGTGATAGAATCTCAGAGAGTGCTAGCTAATGATATTAAGCATCACTCTAAAGCCAGCTTTAAATACTTTAACATGTGGGGGAAGGATGAGAGGTTTAAAAGAACTATTAATGAGGTTTGGCAGCATCATCTCAGGGGGTGCAAAGCTTTCCAAGTGGTTAAAAAACATAAAATGCTGAAGAGGCCTCTCAAATAGTTGAATAAGGAGGGATTTGGAGATATTCTTAACACTGCAAGTGTGGCAAAATTTTTGCTTCAAGAAGTACAAGTGAAATTACATAAGAATTATATAAATCTTAGCCTCCAGCAAGAGGAGAGAATTGCTGCTAGTTCTTATAAAGAGTTGGATAAAGTAAGAAACTTGTTCATTGCTCAAAAAGCAAAATTTCAATGCATGACTTGCAATGATGAGAACTCACATTACTTCCATAGTTTAATAAAAGCTAGAACAGCTCAAAACAATGTTTTATGCATCAAAGACGGGTTTGGGGTTAGTTGTTCTACTAATGGAGATATTGAGCATGCATTTCTTAACTATTACATTCCATTGTTGGATAGTTCTAAGCCAATAGACAGAGTATGTCTTGGTGTAGTGAGGAGAGGTAAGTGCGTTAGTCCTAGTTAGGCTATTGATATGTGACAAAAGAGGAGATTAGGTAGGCACTTTTCTCTATTCCCATTGATAAGGCCTTAGGACCAGATGAGTTTACCTCTTGATTCTTTAAGGATTCTTTTGACATAATAGGGCATGATATGATAGCAGCCATTTAGGAAATTTTTGAGAATGGTCAACTACTCAAACAATTGAATGCAACTGTGGTGGCATTGATTCCTAAGAAGGAAAATCCAGAGCCAGTTATGGATTTTAGGCCTATGTCATGCTGCAATGTACTTTACAAGTGCATTTCTCTGATCATTTGTGCAAGATTGGCAGGGGTTTTTTCTGAGATTGTTATTGCAAATCAAGGTGTGTTTATTAAAGGAAGGGAAATTGTTTACATTATTCTGATTTTCCAAGATCTGATGAGATTGTATAATGGGAAAACTTGCTCACATAGGTTCTTAATGAAAATAAACCTTAGAAAAGCTTACGATTCCATTGAATGAGATTTTCTGGAAGATATGTTAATTGCTCTAAAGCTACCTACCCAAATGATTCTGTGGATCATGGAGTGTGTCACTACACCATTATACACTCTGTACCTTAATGTTTCACAGTTTCGTTTTTCCAAAGGTAAGAGGGGGTAAAGACAAGGGGATCCCATGTCACCCTTGATCTTTACTTTTTGCCTAGTATTACCTTACCAAGATACTTGATGTGAAAACCTTATAGCCTGGTTTCAGATTTCACCGAATGTGTATAGCCATAGGTCTCAGTCACCTAGCATTTGCAGATGACTTATTGCTCTTCTACAGGGGAGATTTTGATTCTGTCAAGATTATCATGAGGGCCTTGGTCACTTTTTTAAAAGCTTCAGGGCTTTCCATGAATAGTGATAAGTCTGATGTTTATATGAATGGGGTTCCTGAGGATGATGCTGCTCTTATCCTGGATGCCTCTGGGTTCAAGGAAAGGACATTTCCTTTGAGATATCTAGGGGTGGAAATATCAAACAAAAGGTTATAAAATCAACAATGCAGTAAGTTGGTGGATAAACTAGATATGAGAATAAGATGTTGGCGGAGCTAAAAAGCTCAACTATGCAGGAAGGTTAGTTTTAGTTAGGGTTGTCTTGTCTCAATTGCATTGTTACTGAGAAAGGATTTTTCTGCTACCAAAGAGGATCTTAAATAGAGTTGACAATATTTATAGTAGTTATCTATGGTTTGGCACTAATAAAAATCAGAAGGTGCCTGTTGTGTCTTGGGATACTTGTTGTCTAGCTAAGAAGCAAGGGGAATTAGGTCTGGTCAACTGTTATTTGTCGAACATTGCTAGCATTGGAAAATATTCTTGGTGGGTGGCAACAAAAAGGACAACTTATGGGTAAGATGGGTGCATCATATGTGTGTGTGTGTGTGTAAATTGATAAACAGTACCAATATAATCACCCTTTTTCATAATCAGTATCAATATAAACTTTAATTTGTAAACAATACCAATTGATTTGCTCTGATCAACAAATAATACCAATTGGCCTGAAACTGCTATTAATTCTCTTATACTCCCCTCAAATGACGAAAATGCCCATATTTTAACCTTAACCCCATCATCTTCCTCTAACTTCATTTCATCAATCCAAACTTATAGAATACACTTCATCCTCTCAAATCACCTTTCAAATTACTCTAAATTTTCTCTCCATCATTCACCACCATTCTTCAGTGGCAATAATCCTCACTCGCCCATTATCTTCAATATTTAGCGTTTGAAATCTGAAACACAGGTATGATTGTTAACCCAACTCTTGTAAATTAATTAGATGATTGTGATGTTATTCATCTACTCTACTATGATAAAATAGTTTGATTTAATTTGTGATTTATTAATTCGTGATCAAATAGTTTGATTTAATTTGTGATCAAATAGTTTGATTTAATTTATGCCATCATCGTTCTTTTTATTTTTTTTACATCATTCTTGATCTTATTTGTGATACTCTTTATTATTATTATAGGATGAACAATGACACACCAATTAGACTTTATATTAGAATGCATTTTGGGGGAAAATTTAGATATGTTAAGCATAAAACTGAATATTTTGGTGGTTCTACTAATGTCACCCCTGAGGTCTACTCGAATACATTGAGTTGGTTGTTTTTGGTTGAACTTGCAGAAACGTTGTCCCTAAAAATGTTCTACCAATTGTTTATTTTAGAAAGTTTGGTAAAAATCTCACTAGTGGTAAGACAGTGATATGTAAAGATGAGGACATGGATGAGGTCATCAAGTCAAGGGATAAATTTAATAGGATTGATTTATATGTTGAAAGTTGGAGCATGCCTTTAAGTGCTGACACAACCAAAATTCCCTCAATAAATTCCAAAAATCTCAACATTGACAAAGCCCCTAAAGTGTGTGAAAATAATGCCTCAGCTTCAAAATCCCAACCAAATTTGAAGCCCAGCCTTGTTACCCCTACCAGAAAAGCCCAAGAAACCATTCTTCTCCTATAAAACTAAACTCACCCTCACCCACTCCCAAACTCATTGTCTTAAATGGTATTATTAGTAAACCAAGTTAATTAATAAGGAAAAATGTGGGTGCAAAAGTTAGTAAGGTAGTGAAATATGTGGGTGTTGCTCCTGTTAAAAAAACAAAAATAAATTTAAGGTCAACTGATTTACACTTGGGCAAAGGTAAAGCAGCTGAAATTGAAAAAGGTAAAGGTAAATGAGCTCCTGTTGAAAAGCATAAAGGTAAGGCAAAGGCTTTAGAGAAGGGTAAGGGTAAAGCAAAAGAAGGATACTTGGGTAAGGGTAAAGAAAATCTAGTGGACTTTGAAGATGAGTTTGATGAGCTATTTGACTATATTGTTCATGGTTTAGAGGTCAGATCTAGTGAGGCTGATATATCTTTGAAGCCTAAGTCAAAGTTCAAGCCAAGGAGAAAACCTAAGAAATTAAGTAAAGGTAAGGGAAAGACAGTACAAGGTGATGAGGGTTTAGATGAAGATTTGGAGGTGTCTGAAGAGGATTCAGAGGAGGAACAATCAGATGTTAATTTCAATTTGGGAGAGGAAAATCTTAGGGAAGAAGAATTGTTTATTCAACAAGATGAGGGATCATTGATAAATAATGTTGATTAGTCTCTTAGCCTAGTTAGATTCGGAAGAGGTTTTGGGGTTATGGAGCCAACAGTTGAGGAAGAAGATAATATTGATGATGACAATGAACTAAGAAGCTTAAAGGGATCAGATGATGAAGCTGATGGTTGTCCATCTTTTAATCCTGAGGTTGACTTTAAGGGGCAAATTGTGTTGTTAAGAGGCCAGAAGTTCCCTAACAAGTTGGTACTGAAGAAAGCTCTAATACACCATGCAGTTCAAAACAGGTATGACTTCTACTATGAACACAATGGAAATAAGAGAATAACTAAATATTGTAGACATAAGTGTAAGTGTATTTGGAATCCCATAACATCAAAGTTTCCTGAGTGTACCTGTGGATTTAAAAGAAAGTGTAGATACACTATTTATGCTACATCAATGGGCTCTGCTGGGGTTTAGCAAATAAGGAGCATAGACTTATGTCATCATTGTGTGTTTAAGGGCATTAATAAAAAGGTCAATACAGAGTACTTAGCTGAGAAGTACTTGGAGGATTGGAGGATAAATCCCAGTTGCAAAATAAAGTTTTGGCAGAAGCAAATTAAAAGGGATTTAGGGGTAGATGCTAAGTATGCTATGTGTTTGTTAGCAAGATCTAGAGCCAAATTGATTATCTATGATGATTGTGCTCACCAATATGGGAGAGTGTGGGACTATGTTGGTGCTATTATAAAGCATATACCTGGATCCATAACTATTATTACTATTGATTCAATTCAGAGACTCACACTATTTTTTCAAAGAATGTACATATGTTTGAAACCAGTTAAGGATGGGTATTTGAATGGGTGTAGACCTATTATTGAGGTAGATGGTTGTCACTTGAAGGGTGCCTACCCAGGGATGTGTTTGGTGGCTATTGAAATGGATGGGAACAACAACATATACCCAGTTGCTTGGGTAGTTGTTGAGACTGAAAATGGTTCCACATGGACTTGGTTTCTAAATTTGCTTATGGAGGATTTGGATAAATTTGAAGGACTAGCGATGACTATCATGTCAGACAGACAGAAGGGTATATTGGAGGCTTTCAATATTGCAACTCCTAAAGCAGATATTAGGTTTTGTGTAAGACATATCTGGGCAAACTTCAAGCTCCAATTCACAGGTTCAACATTTAAAGACTCATTTTGGAAGGCTGCCAGAGCAAATACAAAGGTATTGGATTCTACATTTTGCTAAAATTTGTTAATGCATCTAATTAGTTTTCTATAAAGATATTCATCTAATTCTTATTACGGGCTGAATTTGATTTTCAAATGAAAGGAATCAAGTTCCTCAGTGATAGGGCATACACCTATTTGTCTCAGATTGGAGATCATCATTGGAGTAGGCATGCCTTCAATACCAACTGCAAGTCAAATATGTTACTGAATAACATGTGTGAAGTCTTCAATCATGTTTTAAGAGAGTGTAGGGACAAGCCAATATTAACTCAGATGGAGTGGATGAAAAGGTATCTGATGAAGAGACATTATGAGAAGAGGGAGGGGGTGAGAGATTATGAAGGTAGGGTGATGCCTTATGTGGATAAATGTTTAAATGTGTTGTGAAAGAAGCAGATTGTTGTGATGTTTATGCTTCAAGTAATGAGAACTTTGAAGTTGAGTATATGAGCAAACAATATGTTATTGATTTGACAGCACACACTTGCAGTTGTTACCACTGGCAGTTGTGTGGCCTTCCATGTCAACATGCTATAGCTTGTATCCATCATCAAAGGGCT
>VHZZ01017353.1:8931-22585 GCA_009801015.1 Silene noctiflora
TTACCGATAAATGTTGATCAGTTGACAAAATAAACGAATTATCCCTTATATATTCTTATAATGAGATTTATTATGTGATCGCACTATTGTTGAGGTCACATACTCCAACAATTTTATCGCTGGACACAAGCTACTCGATCGAGTAACTAACTCACTCGATCGAGTGCACTCTACTCGATCGAGTGACAAGACTTCTCAATCGAGTAGCGTCCGCTAGATCGAGTCACTAACTCACGGACACTACAACGAAGGACTAACCCTCTGGAACTCAACAGTGGTCTAGGACATACCTCTAAGGTCAGTCAATGGCGGTCAAAGGGGTCCCTAACAGGGTGGGTATTAGACATACTCAAACGTACTACTATTACCCAGATCAATTATTCCCTTTCTGCGTCCTAGGAAATCCCACAATAAAATCCATTGAGATGCTCTCCCACTTCCTCTCCGGTACACTTAAGGGATGAACTTTCTCTTGAGGTCGCTTATGTTCAACTTTTACTCTTTGACACACCAAGCATCTAGCCATAAACCTCTGTTGTCTTCATCTTCATATTAGGCCACTAGAAAGTCTTCTTCAAATCCTTATAAAGCTTGTCACCCCCGGGAAGAACAGATCAGTATGGGGTAGAATGAGTGTAATACCCCGTATTTTAATACAGCTTATACGAATAATAAACGTAACGTTAATTAAAAGAGTTGATGTAATAAATCAATATAAGACGATCTAATGATCGGGAATTACTAATTAATAATAAGTAATTATAAGGCGGGACTAATTAATGTATGAGATGGTAATTAGTAGTAATATCATAATTAGTAATCGGACTTCTTATAATGGGCTTGTATGGTTTTGGATTAGTATAAAGGGAAAATATCGACCAAACCCTAATCTTTCCCATCATAATTCTGGGATTTCGTGTTTGAGAGGAGATCTAGCATTACAAGAACTTTGCATAATCGGAAGAAGGTAAGACGGTTTGTAATTTCTAATTAATTAACTAATCGTTCACACGTCTAGATTAGAGATCGACGCAGTTGACGTATGAGCCATATAGGACCCGTGTCTTGACCTGGACTTGAACCCTAGTGTTCCGTGACCTTAGTCTGACCGAGAGGTGACCGTGAACAGCGATATTGGTGGCCGGAGCAGTGTGAAACATACGGGGAAACAGGGTGTTCGTGCGCGGGGTTTGATGCGTGTTTGGGACCCAATTCCTCAACGGTTTGACTTGGGGATGGCATGGTTGTGTTCAGGGGAAGTAGTCGACCAAGGCTGGCGAGTTGTGGTGGCTGGCAGTGGCCGTTGGTGTTCATGGTGGCCGAAATTGCGTAAAACACAGTATAGGTATGCGCGTTTGTGCAACCGTCTTAAGACGGATTTTGTGGTGGTTGTGTTAGCGTCGAGGGTTGTTGGACCCCACCACTGGAGTCGCCGTATATCAGGGATGATGGGGTTAATGGCCGGTGATGGTGTGGTGGTTGTATTGGTGGTTTGCGAGGGGGTTTTGTCAAGGGGACTGTTTGTGTGCGAGTGAGGGAGTGTGAGCAAGGGAGAGTTTGGGACGGTGGTGTTGGCTKGTGGTTGGGTTCGGTGGGGACCCAGTGGACTGGTGTTAAACACCACGGTGCAAGGTGGCTGGCCGTGGTGGGATAGGTGGCTAGAAGGCGGGAACGTGGCCGTGTAATTGGCGCGTGTTGGTACGGTTTAGGAGGGTGTTGGCTTGAGTTGTTATTCGTTCTGTTTACGCATCGATAAATAATATAATTCGTATAATTCGTATATAATAATTAATAAGTAATAGAATTCGTAAGATGATACGATATCGGATAATGAATTAATTATATAATACGTGGTTATAGGTGACGAGTTTGTGGTGGAGTATTATTGACTGTTGACTTGAATTGCTGAAGGGATTTGCTAGATAAAAGGTAGGATATACCTACTCAACCATGTTTTGTGATTGGTTATTGATATTGAATGATTTATATGAATGTTGGATGATTATTGATTGTATATGATTTGGATGCATAGAATTGTCTTGATTAATGTTGACATGCTATGAGCAAGTGTGATATCCTTTGTCTATGATAATGAATAAATAATGATGGAATGAGTATGTGCATTGGTTAATTATTTTTTGGCATGGCATGCATTGGTATTGAGTCGAATGTCGGTATTGATTGTCAGAAAGACAATGGAATTGGAAATGATTATTATTATCAGGCTCATGGCTTGTCTGCAGACCTAACCATGGTGACCTCAGGCGCAGTCTTGGATATAAACGACGGTTGAGTGTACCTTGGCCTAGGGAATGGCGAGGTGGGTGAAACGGGCTGTGATCACGTGGTGGACTGAAGGATGAATGAGTCATGATGTAGAGGTGCATCAGTTGCATAGTCTCATGTGTCATTGTTTGCATTCATGATTGTTTATGTTGTTTAAGTATATTCTACTCAACCTCGTGGTTGACCGTGTATTCGGAAACACCTGTGATGAACCAATTTTGGGGAGCAGATTGATTGACAGGACTTCTGTAGCTAAGCTGAAGCTGGAAGGCGTGAGGCATCATAACAACTTAGAAGTATAGACCACATTAGCTTAGTGACTAAGTTTATTTTTCGTTGTATTGTATCGTAAGTAATTTCAAGTACTATTGGTATTGTTGTAATAAAAGCCTCAACGCTAAGGTATTATTTATTAAAGTACTGTTGTTTCGTTATTTTTGTTATGCACTACCTCGGGAAACCGAGATGGTAACAACCTTATTTATTCGGGAATGTCTTTCTAAAGGCTCTTGTATAAATGGGGGTGTTACAATGAGCCTTTCTCGTGATCTTTTCTCTTTAAATCCTCATTATCCGGCACACACCATCTACCATCGAATCTTACACTTTCATCTCTCGCCACTGAAATATTCGAACCATCTGCTGATCCCACGACCGAACGTCATCGTCCCATTCGCAGATCTCCTTCCTGCTTCTTGTGGACATGGGCCAACCGTGCCGCGCGCACCCGCGCGTTGGAGAGTTTGAGGCGGCGGTACTTCTCCCACGGAAATTTGTGTTGACTAAGAACGTCATGGACCGTTATCGATTTCTAAGGCATGAAACCAGTGAATGGTCTGAACAAACCTCCTTTTGTGGAGTCGCCACCAATTTTTGTCTATAATTGGATCCGTTCGAATACTTCGTATCATGTCAAAACACAAAGAAATGACATAGACACTAAGAAATTTGTCACCCTTGGCATTTCATGTCTAGAATGGCTCTCGCAATGCCAAGGAACACTGGTGTTCGCAGATATCTGAGTAAGGGGTGAGGGTATGTATTAGAAAGTTCTTATTAGAACACCTAATCCCACCTGCCTTGATAGCGACCTCTACTAATGATCGGGAAAATTATTTCTACTTGATATGTTGTTTGTTATATGCATGTAATGCAACACATTAATTGATTAGTCCTAGCATATGAATTAAACTATGTCGGTTAACATCTAAATTAGCATACAATTAGGTCAAAGTGAAAGATTTACGCTCCTTGCATGTGAACAAACCATATAATAAATCACACAAGATGAAATAAATTACAAAGAAATAAAATTACAAAAAGATAAATGAATCTATTCCGTAAATTCGCTAAAAAGATTAAAAGAAATAATCGAAAGTAAAAAAAAAATGAATTAAACACGTCGAATAGTGATAATACGAATAATTGTTGATTATAAACTGATTATAATAACAAGTCAAAACGAGACGAGTTCAGAGGCAGAAGCCAACCCGGAACAGGCGCAGCACATGATGCGTCCTCTGGAAGAGGCGTAACACCTTGTGCGACTATTCTCGAGCTAGATTCTGACTGTGAAAGTCAGACTCACGGGTTTGTTATCATTAGTTGGTTAGTTTAGGAGTATTGATTAATATTGGATTCAAATTAAGGTGATTTAACAGATTATATGTATACAAGATCGTCATAAAGCTTAAAACATATATCAAAGTCGAATTCTAATGAATCGATATGGGAGAATCGAACCATTGAAATCCGGGTTTGAATGAATGACAAAAAAAATCGCAAATATTAGATTATAAGGGATTTAAGTCAAAAATTGAAATAAAATAAGTTAAGAAAACTGGAATTTATATAAAAAAGACGGAATAAAACAAAACGACCAAACAATTGGTACTCGAGGAAGAAGAAGAAGAGCAACAGCAGATAAGCAGCCTCTAGAAGAGGCGTACGACTCTTCCAGAAGGCGCAACTGCTCCTGCGTTTCTTCTCGACAGTCTTTCCCTACTGATTCGTAAACAGGTTTAAAAACTTACGATTTTGAAAGCATGTTTACGGCGTAGACTATTACATGATTATAAATACATAAAATAAAATATAAATGGGATTTTACACCCACATACTTACATTTTTACGAAGAGAAATTGATTAATTTGACTCGATGTAATGAAGATAGCCTTGAAAAGGATTTAAGAAAAACGATTGATTAATTAGGTTTATTAAAGTGTAGTGGTCAAATTGGTATGTCTATGCAAAACGTTACTGGTACCTAGAATGATCTAGGCTTACGTGGTCGAGAATTCCAAAGCACGTAGGCGTCGTAGAAAAAGCACGTGGTCTTAGAATGCAAATACAGAAGAGAATGGGTGGATACTCGCGTGAAGAATATGTGAGGTGCAAGCCTCTATTAATACTAATCACTAGGTGAGGGTTTTGGAAGAACTTGAATACCGAAAAAAATTCGGAGAGACTTGGATACTGCAAGAACAAAGCCCAAGAAGAGGCGCAGCAGGTTGTGCGTCCTCTCCCGGAGCTGTTTCTCCTTCAGCATCAAATATTTTACGCGTTTTAAAGTTTGGAAAGGATTTGTTTTCCTTATTCCGTCAAAACATGATATTTTCGACGAAACTCGTTTGTCCGAAGATAGCCTTTGGTGAAACGTAACTAAAGGCGCTTCGACGAAACTTGTTTGTCCGAAGATAATTTGGTGTCTAAAGGCATTAGGGGTGACAAGGCTTCGAAAGAAACCTCTTAACTTCACTGAAGACTGACTCTGAAGTTTACCTCTGAAAGGAAGGTTGGAAGGAAACTCTCTGAATGACACGAAGATGTTTTTGAAGGCTAAATCAAGAGAATTTCTGAAGAACATATAAAGGGTTATCTTAAGGTTATCTTGCTGAAGGGTACTTCCGAGGGTACGTATTTTACTTGAGAAGGATCGTATGAGGGATTTGAATTATCCGAGGGGTTATCAGAATTTTTTCAGTTGATGATTTTGAAGGATGAAGGACCTGAAGTCATAAGGTAAGCTTCTAAAATATCTGAAAGATGAAGGTAAGCTTCTATCAAACTCTGTGGGGAATAATATTGGAGGCAGGACATTGGTAGGAACCGCCGAGGAGATAATTTCGCATGCGTTGGTCTAGAGCAAACTCTAGTTTATCGTGAAGTACATAAGCTGTAGATGTGTAGTGAACTCTCGCTGGGGGATTGTGATCTGCTGGGGAGTATAAAGAAGCGCAATGAGTTGTTGGCCCGCAGTGAACTTTCGCTGGGGAAATGCAATCCGCTGGGGAGCATATTGCCGATTGGGAACATCTTGATTGTTAGGGAAGAATCTTGAGCATTTTCGACGCAAACTGTTGGGGAAGATCTTGACAAAGACTTGAATTACACTGGGGAGTGTAGGTTGGTAGCCTTTGGATGTTGTTGGAGAGAATGAGGGCTTGGACGAAGCCCCCAGTTGGAGCGAGCTTTGCTTTTCATAATTACTGCATCATTAGTGGTCACACAAAAAATCTCATATAAAAATAGCACATACGCACTTAAGCAACTAGCGTGTGGTCTCATGGAAGAGAACAAAAAAGTTTTGGAAACTCTTTTCTTTAATAAATTATATTTGTTGCTTGTAATGTGTTATGCATATCCAAGGGGCTTAAGACACGTGACTGACACGACATAGACCCTACGGACGCAGACTGATAGACTGATGTACGTAATACAAACTTAGTTTTGACGCGACACAGAGACGACTCTGACAGATTTTGCCTAAGTATGCGCAACCCTAGCCAAATATGGGCGAMAATGCGTATCAGCTCCCGAGATAGAGGATCTGCCAGTGATGGGGACGTACAAAGGTATGGCATGAGCCATAGAACAGTTGTTTACTTGGATATCTTTCGACACAGTTTGCTGTAGTGAGATGMTTTATTAACGCTTGATAAGTAAGAGAATCGATCTAAGACCTTCGTTATAGTCCGGACCGAGCATTATATTGACTTAATTAAGACTCGAAGAATAAAAGGAAGAATGAAGGAAGGGTAAGCATCTCGGAAGAGAAGCCCCCAGGATGAGAAGAAGACTCGTGTATTTGGTAAAAGGAAACTGGGCGTCGATCTAAAGAAGGAGCCCCCTATATAGAGAGGTAAAATGGGTGTTTATAACGTTTAGGATGGTCGAAAGGTCGATAATTGAGGTCGAAAGTTGATGGTTCGGGTGGTTGTGTCCTTATTAGAGGACTGCATACGTATTCACGTGGAGTGAACTCAAACCAGATCGGTATATTCCTTTAGTGACTCGAAGAATCGATTTGAGATAATTCCCTCTCTGATCAAAGACCAAAGAAGTAAGGTAGGTTTATAAAAATTTCCTTGTCATATGAGCACACTCAAAGTGGACCCTAAGGATGGGTTAGGTACATCCCGTTCCGGGTAGCAAAGTATTTGAAAGACTCTGTGTTTGGGTCAAGGTGAAAATGGTAGACATTTCGGAGTGTAGAGCTTGGAAGTAAGAGTCTTTGAATCAAAAAATCTCTGGAGCTTGTTTTTGTGGAGTTAAGGCTTGATAAGTTATGGTTTGTAATGTGGGTTGAAAATGGGGTCTTGGGCTTGATGTAGCCTGAGCACAAAAAATGACGTGGGATCAAGTTTCCATGTCTTAGCCCTTAAAGGTTGGGTATATGTGAAAAGCTTAAGAGGATTCTCAAAGTTCTTAACTATCTCCCTGTAACGGTCTCGAGAAGGACTTAGGGTGTGTGGTAAGATATGTGGCGGTGCTAGAAGGCACTCTGGCATCTTTAGCTTCAGGTTCTGCCGTTGACTATTGGCATCTGGTTTAAGGATTTCTATTTAGATTTCGGCATTTGATCTCATGATAGTTCTTGATTCAGACTTTGGATTCAGATTATTGGTCTAGAATCTATCTCGCTTAGTTTCGGGCTCTAATTCCCTTGGTTTGCTTTGGACTTTGTCTTTTGATATTGGCATTGACTTTGTTTCATTGAGCCTTTATTCTTTGGCTCATGGCTTTTGGATCTGCTTTTGAATTTGATGATAAATGGATTTGGGTCAGATTAACACCTTGTGCGTGAAATGGGTCGGTCTTTAGTTAACAGGTTGTGTATTATGGGGAATGGGCTTGCCTTCCGTCATGGATAATTAATAAGGGAGACGTTCTAGATTCGTCCTTGAATCTCCTGAGATATGCTCGTCCTAAACTGGGTTACAACAAGGTTTCTATTGCCAGACATGGAATAGGTAAAGAAAATGGACACGGAGTTTCAGATCTTCCACCACTCAGAACGAAACGTCACTTAAGTATACTCACATTGACTTGGCATGTTTGGTTGTTTTAATATGTCTCAAACCAACTCTTGTTGTCACAGGAAATGGTAAGTAAAATATAGAATGATATGTGGATTTAAAATGGTACTTTTATTGAAATGGCGAATTTATTTAACATAGACTTGAGAGAACGTGACTCGTGGGACAGCCCCCAGGTTGTCACAAGGAAATGGAAATGAAAACAAAGAACAGATACTAGAAAAATTATGGGAAATAAAGGCTAAGACTCGGACGCAGAGTCAGACTCGATCTTATATCCAAACTCCTAATCATCACTATTATCTTCGAAGGATTCATTTTCATCATTCGGTGGATTGAATGTCTGGTCTTGGTCGTTGATCAATTTGAGCACCCCTTCTTGATTGCTTGGAATGACAGATGGAGATTAGTAGAGGAGGGTTTCTTGCTTTGATGGAATGCTATATGCATGAGGATCGACTAAGCTATCTTGCTGGTTAAAAGCTGAGAGAAGGAGTTCCCCATTATCAATCATATCTTGGATCACATGCTTGAGCTTATAGCACATCTCGGTATCGTGTCCATTACCCCTGTGATACTGACAATAGGCATTATTGTCCCAGAACTCGATCTTCTTTTTGGGGTCAGGCGTAGGTCCATTGGGCTTCAACTTCCACTGTTTCATGAGACTCTGAAGGGCATCGGCATATTTGATACCAATATTGGTAAATTACCTAGGAGGTGTACCCATTTTTTGAGAGCCCTCGAGAGGATGACCTCGTCGATGCGAGCGATCTCCATTGATAAATTCTCAACGGTCTTAATGTCAAAGCGTTTCAAACGGGATGCATATTTTGGGTTAAGGAAGTTAATGACATGTTC
Source organism: Silene noctiflora (assembly GCA_009801015.1). Classification (NCBI taxonomy): domain Eukaryota; kingdom Viridiplantae; phylum Streptophyta; class Magnoliopsida; order Caryophyllales; family Caryophyllaceae; genus Silene; species Silene noctiflora. The sequence continues at coordinate 17,397 of VHZZ01017353.1, forward strand.
GACTAATGTCCCTTTCCCTGATTGATCAAGCATTTGTTAATTGGTTTCCCTTTGCACCAAATGATTGGTGGAGTGCTCATTGTCTTGATTATCTAAAGGATTAAACTTCCTATAAGGCTTCTACTCAAGAGAGAGACAAAAATCCTGCCATCCTCGATTCCATCTTATATTATATGCTTAAGCTTGTTGCAATTCTCGATATCATGTCCTCTGCCCCTATGGTATTTCCAATATGAATTGCCATCCCAAAATCGGCTCGCTTTTTATGGATCTGGGGTTGGACCGATGGGTTGGAGAAGACCCAGAGAAGACAACTTGCTCAAGGCTACGGCATAAGGTATGCTTATATTTGTTAATTGCTTGGAGGTTGGTTAGGCTTCTTGAACGAAGGCTTCATGAGGTTACCTTTGTTGATTTTGATCCTTGGATAAGATGAACGTATGGTATGAGAAGAACTAGGGATAAACCGATCTTTTGTCTTCTCCATGAGAGTGTTATATTGAGAGATTGTATGAACACCCATTCTTTTTCCCAGTGGTTGAGTATCATGCTTCTTACCCATTTCAGCAAGCTGTTTTTCAAATGTGACAAATTTATTTTCCATGTGGGAAAGTCGAACGCTTAGACCATCGATGGCTCCTTCTAGCTTGGAAACTATATTTTTAATGGTGGCAGAAAGTATGAGCATTCTGTTATGGATACCATCATCTTCAAGCACATTGATTTCTTCGTTGTTACGAGGAGCGAGGAGATGGGAACAAAATTGGGATGATTACTGGTTATGTTTAATGATGCTAGACCCAAGAAGGTCGATCTTCTCGAATTGCTTGACAGAAGGTGGAAATGATAGCTTGTCATTCTTGATCATATCTTGGATAATATGCTTTAAGAAAAAGCATTCCTCCGTATCATGTCCCCTACCTCGATTGTACTGGCAATACGAATCTCCCTTCCACCTAGGCAATATCTTTTCAGGGTCTGGGGTTAGACCGATTGGATGGAGTTTTATCTGGGAAACCATTCTTCGTAGACCAGTTTCATACGTAATTCCAAGGTAGGTGGATTCCCTAGGAGATCATCTTGGTCTTCTTGGTGGAGTCTCCAAGAGGTTGGCTCCCTTATCTTCATTGGCTCGCTTAGATTGATGGGTCGTGTTGCCCTTAGATGATTCAGAGCTATGACTTGGCTTCGGGGGTACAAGAAGAGGGTAAAGATTTCATTATGCCCATTTGGTTTTCCATATCGACGACACGAGTGCTCAAGTTTTTGATTGTAGCCTAAAACTTCATGCCTGCAGAACTTAGTCCTTCGATGGCTGACAGGATGGCGGATAAACTTCCTTATATATCTTCGTTGGAAATTGGAGGATTTCTACCAAGAAGAAAATGACGGACGTTACAACTTGATTCGGCATCATGAGATCACGCAAACTAAGGCAACGCATAGGGGATACACGAAGGAACGTATATAAGGACAAAACACGATGACTGGACTTGACTGTGAGTTCTTGAAACGTCGTGATCAACTTCTGGTGTTTGAACTCACGGCGTTTGACTTTGACTTTTACTTTAGATTTGAGTCTTGACGTTAACGGAGTGACCCTTATATCGCTGTCCATACTTAAGGGTTTAGACATGGTTGAAGGTGGTGCGATGCTAATACGTGTGCTTAAGACAGACTTGACTCGCGGTTTGGGTTGTGCGTACCCGACCGTGACATTGTGAGGGTTTTGAGAGACGGATTGCAATGACTTGGTGTGTTAGTCTCGAGTGTGTGAGTCGAGGTGTCGGGAATGTTCAGATCCTAAATGACTTGGGATGAAGGGATCCAAAATGATGGCGTAACGCCTTTAGACTTGACTTGAACTTGAATGACCCAAAATATAAGGGGATGTGATTTTTTAACCCGACGGAGTTTTGACTAGGAAATGACTTGGTTTGAAAATTCAAGCCCACTTGAATTTGCATATCTATATTTTTGAAACGGTTCTTTTTTTTTTTATTGATTGACTTTTTGTTTTAAAACCTCTTTTTTGAAAATTGGAATTTTGAAAATGCAAATTTAAGTTGCAGAGGATTCGACATTATTTGGTTTACAAAATGCCTTTTATTTTTTGAAAAGATTGAAATTGGATTTTATTTACATGATAACTAACATTATTTGGTTTATAAATGTGAAATTGACTTGTGATTGACTCGGAAAACAACACAACATGTATACAAACAAGCATTATACCGGTATGCTGAGTGAAAGTGACGGGTTTTAGTTTAGAAGGTAGGTTGTCACGCCAAGCTATCAAACCCTGGTATGTGGAGAGGTCCGCGCAAAACATGAGTAAGGCCGGTTCCTAGTTCTATTTCCTCGAATAGTGAAAGCTCTTGATACAAAAATGAGTAAGCATCGTGATTTGGTTGACGTCAATTGCTATCCATCTACTTGGGATAAATAAGAATTTGTACCATCGAGATGGGACAATTGGTCGAATTAGTTTGCTTAAGAACCTAGGAAGAACAACTGAAACGACCAAAGAAGGTCGAGTAATGAAAACGAACAACAGTCTTATATAAACTATCCCTAACCTTGTTCAAGTTTCACACTAGGTAACACTAGAGTTAATCTAAGTTTATCTTCCCCAATGGAGTCGCCAAACTGGGGACATGGGCAACCGGCACCGAGCGCGCCCGCGCGTTGGAGAGTTTGAGGCGGCGGTACTTCTCCCACGGAACTTTGTGCTGACAAAGCACGTCATGGGTCGTTACCGATTTCTAAGGCATGAAACCAGTGAATGGTTTTTACAAGCCTGCATTTGTGGAGTTGCCACCAATTTTTGTGGATAATTGGATCCGTTCGAATACTTCGTATCATGTCAAGACACAAAGAAATGGCATAGACACTAAGAAATTTGTCACCCTTAGCATTCCATGTCTAGAATGATTCTCGCAATGCCAATGAACACTGGTGTTCACAGATATTTGAGTAAGGGGTGAGGGTACGTATTAGGAAGCTCTTATTAGAACACCTAATCATGCCCGCCGCGATAGCGGCCTATACTAATGATCAGAGAAAATCATTTATACTTGATATGTTGTTCGTTATATGCATGAAATGCAACACGCTAATTGATTAGTCCTAGCATGTGAATTAAACTATGTCAGTTAACACCTAAATTAGCATACAATTAGGTCAAAGTGAAATATTTACTTTCATTACATGTGAACAAACCATATAATAAATCATACACGATGAAATAAATTACAAAGAAATAAAATTACAAAAAGAGAAATGAATCTATTCCGTAAATACGCTAAAAAGATTAAAAGAAATAAAAGAAATAAAAGAAAGTAAAAAAAATAAAAGAATTAAACACGTCGAATAGTGATAATACGGATAATATTTTAATATAAACTAATTAGAATAACACGTCAAAACGATACGATTTCAGAGGCAGAAGCCAATCCAGAACAGGCGCAGCACATGGTGCGTCCTCCATAAGAAGCGCATCACCTTGTGCGACTGTTCTTGGGTTGGATTCTAACTGTGAAAAATCAGACTCGGGGTTTTGATATCGTTCATTGGTTATTTAAGGAGTATGGATTGATCTTGGACCCAAATTAAGGTGATTTAACAGATTACATGTATACAAGATTGTCATAAAGCATAAAACATATATCAAAGTCGACTTCTGATGACTCAATATGGGAGAATCGAACCATTGTAATCCGGGTTTGAATGAATGACAAAAAAAATCGCAAATGTTAGATTATAAGGGATTTAAGTTGAAAGATGAAAGAAAATAAATTAAGAAAACTGGAATTTATATAAAAAAAGACAGAACAAAATAAAAAGAATAAACAATTGTTACTCGAGGAAGAATAAGAAGAGTAGCAGTAGATAAGTAGCCTCTATAAGGGGTGCAGCAGATGCTACGACTGTTCCAGAAGGCGCAATTGCTCCTGCGTTTCTTCTCGACAATCCTTCCCTGCTGATTCGTAAAAAGGTTTAAAAACTACGGTATTGAAAGAATTTTTATGGCGTAGACTCTTACATGATTATAAATACATAAAATAAAATACAAATGGGATTTTACACCCTCAGACTTACACGTTTACGAAGCAAAATTGACTAATTCGACTCGATGTAATGAAGATGCCCTTGAAAAGGATTTAAAAAAAAAGATTGATTAATTTTGTAGATTAAAGTGTAATGGTGAAATTGGTATGTCTATGCAAAACGTGACTGGTATTTGAATGATCTAGGCTTACATGGTCGAGAATTCTCAAGCACGTATGCGTCGTAGCAAAAGCACGTGGTCTTAGAATGCAAAATGAGAACAGAAGAGGCGGACACTCGCGTGAAGAATATGTTAGGCGCGAGCCTCTATTTATACTAATCACTAGGTGAGAGTTTTCGAAGAATTTAAATACCAAAAGAAATCCAGAAATATTTGGATACTACAGGAACAAATCCCAGGAAGAGGCGCAGCAGGTTGTGCATCCTTTCCTGGAGCTGTGTTTCCTTCAGCATCAAAGATTTTACGCGTTTTCAATTTTGGAAAGGATTTGTTTGCCTTATTCCGTCAAAACATGATATTTTTGAAATTTTAAAATATTTATATATTATTTAGGATTTCTAGAAATATTCCGACTCAGATTTGAGACGGTTTAAGAGAAAATGAAGACGGTTTCTAAAAATGAAGACGGTTTCTGACCCGGACTCCAAATGCACTCTAATTACTTCCAAAACGACCGTATCGGCACATAGATGACAACAAAGGGGTTGACACAACTGTTTAGGCAATCATTTGTTGACGAATTAATGGAATGTCATATAATCGCTTCGTATATTAAACATGCTGCCCAATCATCATCGGGTGTTTAGCGAAGGTTGCAGAAACAAGGTATCTAAATAGCCACCACTTTAACTAAGGCTTGGACAAGGCGAAAGTCAAAGTATAGCCCTCAGGTCAATCGAATATTACAACCTGAAGACTTTGGAGACGCAAGGCAGTTCAAGGGGACTGAACCAAGGACCTGTCGTCGGGAACATTTTAGAGTCTGTCGAATTCTGCGGAGGATTCGTTTAATGTCCAGTAGACTACATAAGGAAGCTTGATGAGTCATATTTATATATACATTTATGCCTCCCTTTAACTGCCTTTTGTATGGATTTCGCGCTAGAATATGTCTTTT
>VHZZ01017362.1:21518-36804 GCA_009801015.1 Silene noctiflora
AGCTACTGTAAGTGTTTAATATCTCAATGATTGGCTAGTTTTTAGACAAGATTGTATGACTGTGTCCGTATATTCCGCTGCATGAATAATTGCGTTTATCTTGATTATATTTACCAAACATATTATATTTGCATGTATGTATTTGTGTCATACACAAATTCCTTTATTAAATTTTTATTCTCTAAAATCTATCACATATCATACACTTACCTTATTATACCAAACTTTATCACAATAATATTTACCCTAGATTACTCCTAACCGACCTAATCTACCATATCTTACCTTTTAATCTTTCATAAATACTCTCCCTCGTCCTCACATCTCAATCAACCACATAATTACCTCTCTTTCTCCCTCAAAACTCACAAACATCTTCCTACACTCAATTAATCATCATCACCATCTCCACAATGTCACATCGCCATGTAACTCGCTCTACTACCAAAACAACCGTCAACCCCACCACCGATCATTACACCGAACCTATTCTTCAAACCCCAACTTCATCACCTCAACCAAACTTCGTATCCTCTCCTTCCCATCATAACCTGGATAGAACGGTTTTCGAGGGGAAGCGGCGACGGCTTAATAAAGGTAAAAATAAGGTGATATCGGAGGAAGCAACGGTGGAACAGACGCCTGAAATAGTGACAAGAGAAGGAATCTCTCGTACTCTGTTTCGAGAGCCTCTGAAACAAGCAACTAAAACCGGGTTGGATCGAGTAAGGATGACAAAGCAAGAATTTTTTTTATCAAATCGCGTTCTTCCATACTCAATTCATGGAGGAAGGTATTATCCTAAATCTTGGCTTTCAAATGTCGATTCTTTACGGTTTTTCAATGATTTTCTCCAAAATCAAGGATGGTCTATGGTTAGTCGGTTTTCGGGTCTAATCTACCCAATTGAATTGGTCCAATTCTATGTGTTTGCTAAGATGTCAAAGGGGATATTGACTGCGGTTGTTAATGGTATGGATGTCACGGTGTTTGTGCCTGATTTTTGTTCGGCCTTCTCTGTCCCTAATGATGGGATTGAGAATAATCCGAGTCAAGAATGAGCAAATGTGGATGATGACAGAAAAATTGTTATAAAGCGTTATTTTGATGAATCCGCGACTGAAAACAGTCCTCTGCTCACCGGTTCTCTTGCCCCAAAAGTTAAATTTTTCTTGAATTTTATTTGGAACAGCATTATTCCATGACGTGGTGGTCGGGACAAGATGTCGAGCTATGAAGCCGTGGTTGTGTATTGTTGGTTGGAAGGAGTCAAAGTTAGGTTACCGGCTTTGGTACTAAACCGAATTGTTCAAACTTCTCACACCGTAACTAAGGACAAGTTTTGTACCACGATTGACTTACCTTACGGGATGTGGATCGAGGTTGTGGAGGTAAAAAGGGTGGTCCACAGAGACAGTTATTGGGTACTTGCTAAGGACATTATGTCTGATAGGGTCATGCGCTCGGTTTTGATGGTCCGGATTTGGTATTTGCAAAGGGTGGACTAGGTGATAAGATAGTGGGAGATGGTGGTCTGGCAAGTGTTGAAGCTACTCTAAATTCGCTTATGCCACTGTTGTTGAGAACTTGGAGTCCTAGGCTACGGTGTTAGCATCCATGGTGTCGGGTTTGGGAAACGGGTCTTAAAATGGGAATGGTTGTCCAAGTTATCTTATTGATTTGGTGAAGGGTCTTGATGGGCGGTTGCAGACTATTGAACGTGGACTGGTTACAGTGCGTGATGAGGTCTTCCGTCTTAGGGATCGTGTCACTTTCCTCGCTAGTCAGGGTGGTGCTCTAGTTTGAAATGGAAAGGCCATGCAAGAAGACATGGGCCTTACCTTGGAAGCTACCAATGCCTTATCCCTTAAAGTTCTCAATTTTGAACGAAGCCTCACTGCCCAGACGGCCCTTGTTCGGAGCTATTTTGATCATTTGGATTCCCTTGAATTCCGTACCCATCCAGGCTATGTTAATCCCAACCGGGTTAATCACCCTTAAGCCTTCCTCAGCCTAACTCTTCTCGGCCCAATTTCCTTATCTTTTGCTTTATCAAACTACTATCTTTTATCTTTTATGACTTTACTATTCGGCCCATTTTGGCTTTTGTACAATTCGGCCAATTCGGCACTAAACATCTTTTATCTTGTGTGTATGATACTTTTATGTGCGTACTCGTATGATCATGCTTAGGTGTTTATGATCGTTGTTATTATCTCTTGTTTCGTCGTATATTATTCTAGTCATTTCATGTGTGTTCTTGTCTTTTCGATGATGTCAAGAGGGGGAAGAAACAACCATGGTGTGAATTTGCCTAAGTTTTCTCCTTGTCAAGACCTTTTGTCTCTTAAGGTCCTTATATGCTTTTGACCTTGAATATATGTGTCTTGACTTTGCATTGATCTTTTCTATAAGAGGATGGTATCATATTGAGGGGGAACGTTACACTTAGTCACAATGCTAAGAGACTTACCATTATCAAAAAAAGGGAATTTGTTAGATCATTAATTCATATGATGTGCTTAGGTTTTGATGATGACAAGTATGCAGTTGCTCTTAACCGTGTGCTCAGTTTTTATAGCATGATTTAACATTTGATTCAAAGAACTGGGATTATGTCAAAGTCAAGTAAGTTTCAAGATCAAGTGTTTGGTCAAGGTCAAATAGTCAAGCTTCGATCATTGAAGTCTCAACAGTAGATCAAATTCTACATGGAAGTTAAGATGAAGCCTATGTTGAAGATCTCTGGGAAGATTTAGTTATAGTAGGTCGTCATCTAGTAATGTTATTCAAACGGTAATCTTTAAACAAGTAAAGGTATGACTTCACAGCTATAACCGTACTTGTATTATCTCACCCTTATTTGTGACAATGAACTCCTCTTCTGTGGATTTGAGTGATAATGGGGTGAGTAAGGATGATATGGTTGACGATTTTAGTGATATCTCTCCTTTTGTAAGTATATTTTCAATGGAGGAGGAGTGTGAAGATGTTGGTGAATCCTTACTTGAATCATATGAACACAAACCCTTTTGATAGCGGGGCTTGGTGGGATGAACCTCTCATTTATATTGACCCCTTATGCTTTGACCTTCCGTTCCCCACCCATTAGCACATTGTTGAGGAGAGAGAAGGACTTGGTGATATGGAGACCATTCCTTTGGGTAATTAGTTTTGTGGTGATGGATGTAACACCTTCATTCGCCCAGATACCTCTAACTAAGCATATTCCGACCAATGGGAGTGCTACCATCTCGGTTTCCCGAGATAGAGTGTACCATTACCAACAATATAGATTTAACCTACATTTATAGAATAAGTCCGAATATACAAAAGTCGATTAATTACAACATATGAAAATGTGTGACACGTCTATTCTAATATATACTTCTAACTCTTTATGCAACGTGGGGTCATGTCGCTACCAATCCCGTACATAATCCTCAAGTCGGCATCATGTCTATAGCATACCTGTCACCCACTACTCACCATATGATCAGAAATATCATAGGGATCACGATAGATAGTTTTGGAAATGATTTTGACACAAATAACACATAAGTCAACACAAGGTTGATTAGAGAAGTCCTTTACACAAATTAAACCACCAAGAAGAGACAACTATCAAGATACAATGACCAATCAAATCCCACAACCTCAAGATCTGGCTCACATGCAAAACAAGTAAGGCAATACTCGCAATACGAGATAGACAAAGCAAATGGACCCGCACGCTTGCTACAACTCACAAGGCGGCCCTAAAAGGCATGCTACAAGTCACACGTCAAACACGTGGTACTCAAATCACACGACGAACGCGCTCAACCACATACACTCCACGGATCATAAATGTGCACATCCCCCTTATGGCGGACCCACAAGGGGAGACTCAACGGGTGGCCCTCCGCGTACGACAGCCCAAAGGAGACACGATTACCCGTACCGGTCCCCCAACAACAAAGTCCAATGCCAAGTCAATCCTCACAGCAATATATCAACCAATAATATATGTCCATGTTACACAACAACAATAATCCTCCACAAAATACCAATATTCATTGTCACAATGCACTAATAACTCAATTAAACACATAAACACATGGATCCCCCATTGAGTAGAGAAAGTCTTATCTTTTTGCCATCCGAGCACAATTAAGCTAAGCCAATCGATACGTCGCATATATGTCGTCACCAACATGTATAATCGCATATTTTATCATCAATCTACGAATTTCAATCATTAACATTATTAACATACCAAAAGCTATAAGAATCCTCTTAAGAATATAATTGGACTCATCAATTTAGTGCTAGAGTTGAGCATAAGGAAGGATCTCTTACTAGTAGGGACAAGTCTCTTACTAAATCTCTGATTGACACTCATGGGATAATGATTATTAAGAGAGATTAGGTAGGTGGGTGTTTGAGAGGCTTTTTAGGGTTTATAGGCAGCCAAGGTCTAACCTTATATCTCAGTTCTCGTGTCTTCCAAGTTCAACTCGACCACTCAGTTGAGTCCTACGCCACCCGGCCGAGTGGACACCACGCGGTCAAGTTTTCCCTTTGAGCCACTCTAGGATGACTCAAGCGCAAAAGCTCGTTACCCACGGGCTAGTACACTCCCATCCCATGACAATTACTTTGTTCGGGTCGGATATCAGTCTTGAAAAGGGGGAGTATTACAATCGTCCCCCTTTAGAATGAACTTCGTCCACAAAATCCGTGCATCCTCACATGGTTGTCCAACTAGAAGTCATATCGTTCTCACCGTCGTTCACTACTTACCCGTGCTATACTATTTGTCACATTCCCAACGTGCTTGTCGCACACTCACAACCCCTCATATAGTTCATCGCATTATAAGCTCATGATGGAGGTACATACCAACTAATTATAACGGAATGTTACAATCTACCCTCTTTAAGAAAGAACTTCGTCCCCATAGTTCGTATACCCTACGATTGGTAATTTTCCACGACACAATTCCACTAATACACAGTTCCCTACCTAGAGCTCTACATATAAGTTCCCACATCTCGCGGGGATTGCAAGGCCATAAGATTATCCTTACCTCCACTAAGATGGGTTCATTGTTTGAAACCGATAGTAGTTCGAGGTTTAAACTTAAAGCCTTTGAAAATTAGATTGATATCAGAATCTTTAGGGAGAAATTTGTCAAACGTGATTCAAGTTCTAAAGTTTTGAATTTCAAATCGTTTTCCGAAAATGTTCTAGAGTTGTATTTTCATTTAATATCGTCGTATTTTCCAAATTAGAGTTATTTTAAATCAAACTTTGTCAAATCACATGAGTTGATAATCGGTATTGAAGTTGTGAATGAAATGAAATAGTATGTTAGTAAAGATAAAGTTGCATAGGAATTTAACAAACTTTAAATAGACGGGGAAACCTTTGGGTTTCGTCGGCATTACTCACTACCACCTAGTTTGTTCATGGCTTTGTCCATCCCCATTGTTTTACACATCCTCTCATGCCTTACTCTCTTTGTCCTAATCATTTGTTTACCTTTGATTTTGGCACAAAGACCAAGTAAAGATGAGGGGAACACTTTGTAGTTAGTATTATTGGATAATACGTGGACCAAATTGAAAATTACTCATCAAGTGTATTCCCAAAATTGAAAACTAACTGAAACACTCGAAATGGAATAGATAAACAAATGACTGGGATGAAGGAGTACATTTTAGGGGGACTGGAGTTAGACTTGGGTGGAAAGTAGGGAATGGGACTCTACAGGGGTTGAATCAAGTTAGAATTCATCAAACACTAGAATAAATCAAATTCCTTCCACTTCATTCCAAAACACTCAATCTAACACCGGCATCTTATGCACAGGACAACCCTATAAATGTTTTATTCCTTAATAATAGCAATGGATTTGTACTGTGTATACGTATACCAGACTCCTAATTAAACCAAGGGTGAAGGGAGACTTTTGGAGAGAGATTTCCAGGTCAGAGAGGGGATACTCTACGGGAAAGTAAAGAGAAGTTCAGGGAAGAAATTAAGGCGTTTCATGGTTGAAGTACAAAGTAGGGCTAAGGATACCAGTGAGGGCAAGAATATCCTTTTACAATTTCAACCTAATAAGGGGGGTCACTCTGTACACATGCCGGTAGTACAAGCATCACATTATGATTCCCGTGGAAGCATGATATGCTCCCACCACACTGTGACTCCCGTGGGAGAGTGATATACTCCAACGGGTGGGTCAAGCATAAGTCCCTACATAAAGATAAGGAATATGACTTGTGGCTCCTCCATTAAAAATCAAAAAGGCGAGTTTCTCCATCAAGGAACAGACTATAGCTGCAAGTCAGCAACCAAAGACCTTCACACAATCAAGTTTGCTGTTAATTTACAAATACTTCTTATTTACAACATTCCTTGATTCACACAGCCAAATTAAACACTCCTGGAAAGCAGTAAAACGTAAATGACAACATTTGATACATCAAAGTTCAGAAACACAAGTTATAGCATCACCGGACTTGCAAATTAAAGCTTAGAACTCTCTATCAGGAAAGAGAATAGGAGCAACCAAGGACCATATGTACAGAGCCGCAGTTGCCCATCCAGTGACTATCCGGACCCAAACAGATGGCCAGCCGACATCAACCAGCTTACCACTCTCCCCAACTGAGGTCGACCATCCCGTCAAAAGCATTGCTGAGTACATACTTGCGAGAGAGAAGATGAGATGAAAGAACGAGTAAGAGTATGTGACCGGCTTACTCCTCTCCTTTTCTTCTTCTTCATCGGCTTTGTCCAAAGGAAGTAACGGCCGTCCGCCACCTTCACAAAAACGACAGTCGGTTACAAATATCAAGGGAGCCTACAATCAAGTACATGAGTAGGAAAACATAGATAGACCCCGACGCCTGGATTGGTAGGAAAGATGCGAAGGGAAAGGAAGGGAGGCAATTCCACCAATTTGGTTATTCAATTGGATTGGAGGAAGCTATTTTTCTCCCTCAAAAACAACTTAATCTTTCTGGCATACAGAAGATTTTGAAGGACATTAAGAAATGATTCACAACTCTTTGAATAGTGAAAACTAATCACAAATCTAGGAGAAATGTTTCACAACTCTAAGAAGTTCATAATTCCTTCAATATGAGTTGTAATGCTACCCACCTATTGTAGATGGGCGAAATGTTTCACAACTCTCATTAAGCATGACTGGGAGGAATGTTTCACAATTATTTTCACCAACATGAACCAGCAAATGCTATGCAGGGCAATACAATTAAAGTGCAATAATATAACAGTCCACTACCTGCACGAGGCGAGCTTGGAGGAGAGAGAAGGGTTGTAGAAGAACCAGCACGAACAGCAGAGTAGACAACGGACAGTACAGTAGTCATTAGCCCGAATGTAAGTGAGCTCGTCGAGACAGCTTGGGAGTGCTTGTGAAGGCCATTGCAATTATAATCCCGGGGTTCACTAGCCAGTCCACTATAGCACAGGTACATGCAGTAAAATGATATAACCGACGCTGGCAAAATGCTACCATTGACCTGTGTTTTCAAATTAGTTCAGAGTGCAAATAAAATCATCAGAAACCGCCTTCCATTAATATCTTATGAGACGGACTTATGAGAAAGATGTGAAGCATAATTTACAGCAAAACTATGTTATCAGCTAAAACATTCGTTACTCACTATTGTATACTGCATTAAGCCAACCCTAGCCACAAAACAGTGGTGCTCAGAATTCAATACGTAATATAAGGTTAAAATAAAATAAAATTAAGACTGCAAATACGAAGGTTTCAAGTACTTGATGCCTTGATGGATGTCAAACCTAACTTGGTACTATATCAAAAGAAGTAAATGACTTTCAGAAAGCCCAAATAGATGGAAATGTCCTCAAATATAGATGCAGAAAATTGTTGCTTCTGCTTCTGGTTTCTTGTATATTTATATATACAATCAGATTTGAGAATTGGTAGAATCAGCTTTGTTGCATTGAAAAAATAAATTAATGCATCTAGAAAACCCATGCAAACAAGGGAAGAAAATAAGTTGTTAAAACCAATAATGCATCTACTAAATAAATTCAATTTTTTTTCGAACACTAATCTTTTTTCTTTAAAAAATTATTGTTATTGATTTATAATTTGTATCTCAATTTTATAAAAGTAGACTGAGTTTTTAATTTTTATACCTATAGGTTTATATTGACTTTCGTATCTGCTTCCCTTCCTATTCCATAATCACCCTTTTCTTTTTATCTCATTGCGAGGTGGGTGTTTATTCATTGACGGTTCTAAAGGATGATTCATGTTAACCGATGAGCCGATCTCAAATCATTTTGGGAATAAGACTCTGTTATTATTGTTGTACAGACCAAAGACCTGCATCCTAACTCAGTTTCTACAGAGTTTCTACAAATCTAAGAGCTGATTTGAGAGAGGAAAAAAAAATACAATATATTGTAGTGTTTATGTATTGGTCTTTAGTCTTTTTACCAAGAAAATTGTTCAACTACAAAGTCATCAAAAATAAAAGCACAAAATCGCTATTTCTGCTTCTGGCCTTTTGTATATTGATATACACTCAACCTTGAGAATTGTTAGAACCAATTTCAGTTTTGTTGCTTTGAAAAAAAATAATGCATCTATATAACCCATATAGATAAGGTAATTACATTCATTATTTTGTACGAGCGAAGACCTGGATCCTAACTCAGTTTCTATCGAGTTTCTAGGAATCTGAAAATTGATTTGAGAAGAACTCTATATTGTGGTCTATGTCTTATGTATTGGTCTTTCGTCTATACCAAGAATATTGCGTAACTAACAAATAATACATCTGTAGAACCCATGTGAGAAAGGGAACAAAAATAAATTTAGCTCTGGCAGACAGCAGCAGAAAATTAATTACTCACAGCAGGGTGTAGAGCCACTATTGCAAAAGCAAATGCAAAAAAGAGCGTTGTTACGATGAAAAAGGTGTTGAGTCCACAGTCTTGTCCAGATGGAGTAAAGAAATGGAAGAGAAGAGCTGAAAAGCCAAATGTCACCACGTAACAAACAAGTGAAACAATACAAAGAGCCGCATACCTAGATCCAAAGAAGATACCCAAAATAAGTAACAAGAATATAAACCATACAGCTTATCAGAAGAAGCAATACTGAAATTTCTCCTTCACTAAAGAAGTTCAAGAGAGAGAATAAAAGCATAGCACTACCAGAACTGCTCATCATATCCAACCCATTTGTCATTCCATCCATGCACAAAATCCAGCAAAAGCACAACTTGAACAAAAAGGAAAAATCCAGCCCCAAACTTAGAGGTAGCCTCTGCAACACGGATTTATTCATGGGATTAGCTAGGACGTTTAAAAAAATGACACAAACATTCATATATGTCATGCAAAATAGAGCAAGAATCAGCTGAAAGCTCTAAGGGGTCATTTGGTTCACGCTTTAGGAATGGAATGGATTTGAATGAGAAAACATAGAAGTATGGGGTTCCAATTCCATATCTTTCAAAACAAGTTTGGTTCATTAGAAAAATGAACCAAGGGGAGGAGGTGGGTATGAGATTCCAAGGGGTTGGAGTGGAATTAGAACCCTTATGGATTCTAACTCCATTCCAAAATGCCCCAACCAAACCCTCGAATGACTAGAATCCATTCCAAACCTCCCAACCAAACACCCCCTAAGTGTAGAAGCCATTTGCTTCCTAATACAACTTTTGCAAAGGATAGGTAAGACAAAGTAAGCTGAAAAAACAATTTCAGATTAAATAACCCAGTGATCCCCAATCTTCTCTCACAGCTCCCAAGTACAAAAGTAAATGCAAAAGTTGAAAGGGGGAATAAGTCAGAACAGTAGAAAAAAAAACAGCTTTAAAAGGAGCAAAGACTTACTATTCTTGCTTTTGAATTTTGGTATAAGATGGCATAATGAAATGATTCAATTAATCGACTGATGTCGTTCTCAATGCAATTTCTTTACAGGTCAATCGGAATAGACCCGGCAAACATCGACAAATGACCTATTTATATAATGGCTCGACATGAATCCAACACGAGATATTTGAGTCGGGTTTGGGTTGAGCTTTCCAACATCGACACAAATAACCCAATTATTTAAATTAGTCATTTGATAATTTTCACCCTTCCCCACGTATAGTTAATTAGACCTGACAAACATTGACATGACCCAAAACCCCGACATGAACACAACATGAAATTATCGGTTTCATTGAGCCTTGATGACCCATTTATGTAAATAGGTGGACACGGACACGAACATGACACGAGATTTAGTTGGGTCGAGTTTGGGTTGAATGATTCTAAACCCATGTATATATCACACGAACACGAATCGGACCGACTCGATCTATTGGGTCTACTTGAAAACAACCATTTTGCATCAATAACATAGGAAAAAGGTTTCGTACATGAATCCCCTTACCCAAAACATAGGCAGGAGCACAACAGGATTATGTTGATGAATTTCATCATGGATAGTTAGTCATTCCAATGGCAGAGAGGTAGTTTGGAATGAAGGTTAAAAATTTTAGACTTTAGATAATAAAGTGGAAGCCTTTAAACAACAAAAGGTCAGCAATTGATATAGTCTCTACAAGTTTCGTATGGATAGGAAACCACAGGAACATACCATACAGGCTAATGATTCCATTTGGAACAAAGAACATCAAGAGTACAAGGAGGCACCAACATATAACTTTCATCATCCATCCACCGTGATGCACACTATCACGAGGATCCTTCTGATTCTTCACTCCAATCATCATAACAGCTAGAATGGTGAAAAACAGAAAATTTCCCAGGCTTACTCGCAGCACGGCATCAGTTTGAAACCATTCCTTATCAGGTGTATGCTGAAAATAATTGATCCCTGCATTAACAGCCGATAAATCAGTACTCTCATTAGCAAATCAAACACTAGCTGACATTGCTGTACTAACTTGTGTTTTAGAAGCATCATTCAGCACAAGTACAGCAAGAAAAACCTCAAATAGATACATCGTACTAGTATTGATAATAGCACTAGCACGTCGAAAATTTAACGCAGACTACAAAAAACAAAGAAACTACCAATCTATGGAATTAGGCACAATGATCACCGATCAACCCCTTACTAAAAAGATGGCAGTTTTTTTTATCTTATCTATTGGAAGGCAGGTGACAGTGACACAACTTTCGAAGTTAACGGAAAAACAATTCCCCCTTGCTAAGCTTGTGATCAGCAATATCAAGGGCATCAACTTACTTGATGGACACACAAAAATATTGATTGAAAAGAAGATTTTACAACAACAACAAAAAAAAAAAAAAACACTATAAAAAAAAAATTGAAAAGACAAGCAAGATAAAAGACAAAAGAATAATGAATTGATTGAAAAGAAAATATTACAAGGAATCTTCTCGAGCAAAGGAGCAGCAACTTCTCGAAGAATCCAAGCAACAATCAAGGAAAGGGCGAAAAGACCGCAATAAGCGATACGAGCAGAACGACGGCTAATTCCGGAGACGACAGTCCTACAAGCGTCGCAAGCGCAAGCCGCGCAGCATGACGCCAGACATGATGCTGCCCACATCTCCTTTTCTTCTTCTTCTTATTTGGTACTACTACAAAGACAGCACAATTCGACTCACAAATAAATGCCTGAAAATTAGAATAAGTAAATTAGGATTGATATCATAAACAAAAAGTTGACGAAACCCTAATTGCTCAACAAACGAACATAAGGGTTGATCGCAATTTTAGGGATTGGGGAAGGAGAGAGAAAGAGAGGTTACCTGACGAATGGTCTACTGGATGGAACAAATCGTGTTGACGCAAAACGCAAAGTCTTGTTTAAAAATAGTGATGGCATCGAGCCGGGCTCGGGCCAGGGCGGGCTGAGCTCTTCTGGTCAGACCCGGGCCAGGCCAGGGGGAGGGCGGGGCGGATCGGGCTTGGCCGGGCTGGGATTATGTCTGGCCCGGGTCAGGGGAGAGGGCGGGTTGAGGCCGGGCTAGGGGCGGGCTGCGGGCTGGGGGCGGGCCGGGTCTGGATATTGTGACCAGGGTCAGGCCAGGGAAGGGGCGGGCTGGGGGCGGGCTTGGTCGGGCCGGGCCGGGCTGTCTGCTCGGGGGCTAAACAGGCCGGGTCGGGCCGGGCCAGCCCGTGCTGATGGTCATCCCTATTTAAAAATACGGATCCGATTTATTTCGAGTTTATTAAATACTAGTTTTAACCCGTGCAAAATTGAACGGGTTGCTTTTAAAGCGTTTGTTATCATTGAAGATATATGAAAAAAAAAAAAAAAGTGAATAATTGACTTTTGGAATTCATATGCATTTTTATAGTTATAAGAACACCAATCAATTTTATGTTTTGCACATAATTAGATAATATAGAAATATCAATCTAAGTACTACATGTAACAGTTGCCAAGTATAAAGAAAAGCCATTTAGATTACAAATTTTACGATTTCTCGCTAAGTGAGGTAGTTAATAGATTCGAATAATTTTGACACTACAAAAACATAGGAAAAGACAATGGCCTTACAAACTCAGAAAATCAGAGTTCAAAGGTAAGACAACATTAACGTCGATTAAGACACTATGACCATATGGATTCAGATCCATGTTACTCTTACTCTCCCTATTATCGTATTTAAATTATGTTCGATACTCGAAACAATAATCTATATACTCCGATATAGATATGTCACCCGGATACTTCAATAAGATCATATATTTCAATAATTAGTCAAGCTTGACAGTTTAACACGCAGTCACGCACCAATGTCGGGTAACATAAATGAGAAAATTATTAATCAACCATTCATGTAAAATAACTCACTTCTTAGTAAAAATCTAGTTTTTTTCTATCGCCAAACTTGTTTATCATTAGCTAATAAAATAATTTTACATTTCAACACATCCAATTTTGTTTTTTCATAGAAAGGGCTTGAGGTTTTCATATTAAATCATGTCCTCTAATAGCCAAAATAGCTTATGTGGATGAGGGAAATCATCCACGCGATACTTTTATTTCATAAAAATATTTTCCTTTTTGAAAGAGTCGCCACTAAATTTTTAATGGAAATTAGAAACCAATTTTAGAGAAAATGAATCCGTGTGAGTTTACGTGTTAGGAAGTTTAATTTAATTTCATTAAAGAAAACACTCAACCCCGCCCGTTACAATAATGGTCTCTATTAAATAAAACAATGGCTATTTTGGCTATGTATCACATGCAAATATGCAATCATTGTTTTGAACCCTAACATGTGAATCTCATTCTATGTCGATTTAATGCGCATTTAACTTGTCAAGTTATTTTAGCATATGAATATTCATTTAACTATTGTAGTAAAAATAAACATCTAAAAGGGGAAAAAGAGAATTCTTACTCTTGCGGCGCTGCATAAGATGATTAGATTACAATAAAAAATTATAATAAAACCAATGAAACAAATATGACGATAATTGAATAAACATGCTAATAGTTTCACTTAAATCATAATTAAAACAATAAATCTAAACATGCTTATCTAATCATGTGAATCTCATCAATCACACCTAAATTAGACTAATTCTTAGCCTAGGAAAACGAGTCATACGAGACAACTAAATCGACACAAACAATTCTAATGCATGCGATAAATTGCCAATTAAAGAATAACATGTGATTAAATTTAAATAAATCATACAAAATCATGCATAGACTTAAATAACTCAAATAAAACTCCATGTTAAGCATATGGGTCGAGACCATCGTCGTTCATGTCACAAGTTATCAATTTCATTGATTTAAGCCAATTTAAACATGTTATTGTCATAAAACATGATTAAAACAAATAAACATATTAAAACATGTTTAAACAAAATAAAGACTTTATCTTTTATCATAATTTAAACATAGGATCGGATTTAAATAAACTCGTACATGTGCTTAAACATATGAAACTAAATAGCATGTTACATGCGACGATATTGCGATAAAAATTGCAATTAAATTAGCTATATCTTAGCAAAGATTAAAAGCAAGTAAACACAACAAATAACACACATAAATACGAGCATGCCATCCATCGAACAACATCACATAAGATTCATTTTCCCGTCCTCCTCCATGCATAATTAGTTTATATTAAATCACCCACTTCCGAATATAGGGATATATAAACAAGCGAGGCCATCGATCATCGATCACTTCAGACGAATAAGGCCTTTTAAACTTGAGTCAACGCAAATATTTGAAAGGGTATTTTAACTCACACTCGTGTCTAAACTAAGTTTCGTAATTAGATTTAATAGTTAGACGATAATTAGTGAAAATAAAACAAACTACGTAAATAATAGAAACGGAAATAAAAGAGAGAAAATGAAGGAGTTTTAAGGCACCCTCAACCTATATGTATTGTTGACACCGTCTTGGGTCGTAATTGATTGTATATCTTGTCTCGAGGGGCCGTCGTCGGCGAAAGAACAATTGAATTTGATAAACACGTTTCACGGTTTAAGAGCTTGAGTGACGATTTTTAAACGTGATTTGTGAACTCGTTTTGTAACAGAAATTTGATTTGAAAGATGTTCTAGAAACTAGAAACCAAGTACTTTTAGAAAGTCTAAAGCTTTGAGACTCGTTGTTAAAGGAAGAGTACAAAGATCGAGGAGGAACAGGCGCTGGAACAGACGCAAAAAACAGAGTGTTCAGACACTTGGTTTTTTGAGTTAGTTCGATACAATTCTATGATTTTGTTTGGAGATTGGTTTCTTCTGGTTTGTTAAGGGTTGTTTGAAGATATTAGGCTTCAAATTTGATAGGCATAGATGGTATATATAGGGAGAAACAAATGGTTGAAGTAGGGCTTGGCAGCAGCTTGGTCTGCATCGCATAACTGTTGTTCATGGGCTTTTTGCAATGGTTTTGAGGGGTTTTTCTTTGTGGGCAAGGGAGGTTAATGTATTATATTACTCGGGTATGGATGTAGGTATGAGGGGATGCGGGTTTGGGTAAGAAAAACACGGTTTTGGAGCTTGGCTTGGCTGAACACGCTAAATAGGGGAAGAGGGCTGTTTCGATTTGTTTGGGTTCGTATGGCTCGAGCCATGGCTTTGAATGGCTAGGGAAAGGTCTTGGATGGAGGCTTGATAAGTGGGCTAAGCTAAAAGGAGGTATTGGGCTATAGGGGAGACGAATTGGAAGGTGTTTGGGGGCGGTTTGGAGCTGCCAAAACAGGGGCGTCGAGGTTGGTGGTGTAATACTACGGTTTTCCCTGCCTTTAG
>VHZZ01017384.1:4543-24829 GCA_009801015.1 Silene noctiflora
CAAGATCGGGTCGGGTCGGGTTAATTCGGGTTTTCGGGTCAAATTCGGGTCCCACGAGTCGGGTTAATTCGGGTCTCGGGTCAGCCTTTTCGGGTTGGGTCATCCGGGTCGGGTTGATTTTGTCAGGTCTAGTTGTTCCCCTTTCTCTTTAGCACAAAAATTAAGGAAATTAATTTGAGCCGCATAATACACATAACCCTACAACAAATTGATTTTCGACCACACAAAGTTGTCCAAAAAAGGAATAAGGGAACAACAATGAAATATGACGGAAAGGAAAAGGGGAACAACATATATCATACTCCCTCCGATCCACACCAATGGTAACATGAACCCACTTTTCTCCTCACAAAAAGTGGGTTCATGTTACCATTGGTGTGGATCGGAGGGAGTATAAAATAGTATTAATAAAAAGTATATTAATGAGCATGACATGAAGTCGGTTTGAACAAAATACTATTATAATAAAGAAGTTGTGGTGCGACCATAGATAAGTAAAACACAATATATCGGCCGCTAGAATAGAATCTAGATCAACTTTCTTTAACATCTTTCTACGATTGCCCATCCCCCTAATTATTGCTCTTTTTTTTTATTTCTTCTGCTTGCACTACTTCAAATTTAAGACATCGCATTTTTACGAGTCATATTTTGGTCCTGGTTATTTGTTTATTATTTCTATTTTGAAATATGTCTCACTTAATTGTTAATCTTTCTATTTAGGGAATGTTTTTTGTAAACAATTTCATTCTCCACACTCAATTTGGTCCACTTGTCACTAAATAATTTGTCTTCTCTCCTTACCTTGATCTTTGCACCAAACCAAAGATAAACAAATGACTAAAACAGATGAGTATTTTATAATCTTTTTAGCACGAGCCTTATTTTAGTATTTTTCTTCTTTACTTAATTTTCGCATAAAAAAAATATGCAGCACCACAATAATCCTTATTTTATTAAATTAATTTTGTTTAATTATCCATATAATAACATATACTCGGTAACAGAGTACGCCATGCTTGGTTTGATAAGTTAATTGTTTTTCTTTCTTGTTGGGATGATCTAATACATAACATAGTATTAGAATTTTAAGGGTTATATTGTGAGTTGTTCCAAAACGTAGCGTATAAAATAAAAATTATCGTTAAAAATAATAATAGAAGAACGGAGACGTTACAGACCTTTTTTTATTTTTTGCAATTGTGGCCACAATTTTCAACTCAATTAGTTATTTGATCTGGTTTTGATTTACAATGACGTATGTATTTTGAAGGTATATATCTACACAAAAATGTTGAAAGTTGAAACAGTTTGATGAAATAATTAAACAATTAATAACTCGGTGAGCGTTTGTAAGTGACTTCTACTGCAGCCAAATGTTACTGCATGATAGTATTGAATAGACTTTATGTTGTAATTGACGGCGTACTTTCGACAACTCTAAATTTATTAATTCATATTTTATTAGTGAATCAAAGTGATGATGTCAATGTGCATTATTAAATCCGTTAGTCTCCTATACCACATGTATTATGTATATAATATTAATAGACCTCGTAATAAATTTTTGATAGTTTAAGAAATTCCTTGACACTATTCCCTCACTTCAACCATTTGCTTATTTTTTTAACACAGACTTTTATTTATGACGGTTTTTTCAAAGAGATATTTCACAGTCCCTTCTCATTTATTCTTTTGTCTCACGTCTCTTCAAAGTGACAGATTTTATCCGTCACAAATGAGAATTTGTGTTTTTTCATTGTTTTTGTCTTCATAAGAGATGTCGTAGTTAAAATAGAGAAAATAATAAATTAACTATATAAGTTATTGAAAGACTATATATTAAAAACGATCTTATTCAAAATTTGGAGGATATTTTTATTTTCCATTAACATAGATAGTGTGAGAAAATGATATATTGAATAATAAAGTTGTAACATAATTTTTTATGAGAAACGGTCTTTTATTAATGTTAGTGATGAGAGACCTCTTATTTTTATTTAAATTTTATCTTTTTCTTTTTAAGTAGTTTTTTGTTTATTTATTGGTTGTCTCTCACTAATATAGCGAGAGACGGTCTCTCAGGAAAAATTACCGTGGTCATAAAGGGCATTCATATACATTTTATATATTTAAACTAATGCTTTATGTTTTATTTAATGTTAGCTTCTTCTTTTTTTTTTTTGATAAAATGTAAGTATATTGATAAGATTGTAACCATACATCGAGAATATGGGTAAAAGCCCAAAATCTCGTACATGACCCAAGAGTGGGACCCGGATANAAAATGTAAGTATATTGATAAGATTGTAACCATACATCGAGAATATGGGTAAAAGCCCAAAATCTCGTACATGACCCAAGAGTGGGACCCGGATAAACACCGGCCCAAATGCAAAATCAGAACCAAAATGATACAACAAAACCAGATAATTAAGAGAACCCTAAATTAGACAGTAAAATCAGGTAGACCGTCATTCTCTATTCTTCACCACCCCATCTCCATCTCTACTTCTCCTTCCACCCCATCTCCATCTCAAACCCCCACCCACCAGCTTAGGCCAAAACCCGCGCTATTAAGGACCGATCATGAGCCCCCTCTACTTTGATAAATGACTCCTTAATTTTGATTTTCAGATCCGCAATTATATCATGTGCAATTTTCCTCGGCCGAAGAAGAATGAGCTTGTGTTTACTCAGATTCCTCTGTCTCCAGATGAAATAGATGCATGCATTATATGCGGCGTTGGTAATGCCCCTTTTCAGTTCGGTGCCCGGCATTCACAATCTCCATATGATGTGGTCATGATACGGTAGGTTGAGTCCCAGCCAGTCTCCAACCATTTGAAGCACCAATCGACTGTTGTCACAATCAAAGAAGAGATGTTTGGTGCTTTCAATCTCACTTCCACAAATACAACAAGTATCATTGTTGCTAATACCCAATCTGTATAATTTCTCATTTGTAGTCATGTTATTGTGATGATAAATCCAGGCTAAGAAACCGTGTTTAGGGATAGTTAATGTATTCCAAATGAGATTTTGTCCACTTAACTTTCTCCCCTTTACTTCGGATAAGTTCGCATCCTTTGGCAATGGTATATTCATGCCCTTTATCAGTTGTCTAAGTATGTTGCTGGTATGAATCAAGGAATAGGTTTTTGACATGGTAGACCTTCCTCCAAGACCAACTTGAGTTGTTGTTTGGAGTATAGTCCAGCCATTCCCACCCTTGATATAGGTGTGATTAACCCTTTTGACCCAGAGATGGTAAATTTGGTGGCAATCCACCACACTAACTTACCTACAACAACCTTGTTCCAAAGAGCATAATCTTTTAATCCCAGACCACCCTCATTATTTGGCTTGCAAATCTTGTCCCATGAAACTAGAGGAGATCTTATGTAACAACCCGGATTATACCATAAAGAAAATATCATAATATAAATGATAAATCAGAGTATAACATAAATATAATGTCTAGGTGGCGGAAGCACCTGACCAATCCGGTTCACTACAAAACTCCAAAACCAAACTAATAAATTATTCAAGGGTTCTCAAAACATGAAAACAAAATCCTAAGCAATTTATTAATCTCGCCTTCTCGATGCATCCCAAGCAAGCATCAACAAAACAGCGACAAGCATTCAACCTGAGAATGAGGGTCGACAATCAGTCGGGAGTAACTAGATGTTCTCCCAGTCATGTTTACAACAATTGAATATAACCAACAGTAACAGTTGAAATGTAAAACCAGTAAACATGTGAGACCATCTATACTCATGAAAACTCGATATCAACCCATCATCAGACAAGGATATGATCAGACAAACATTTACGATGATAACTCCAAGTTGGACAACATGAGACAACACATGACACAAACCATATTATGATGCCATGTAAAATCTTAGGACCATCAAACCCAATGCAAATATAACCAAACCAAGCAACTATTAGAGCATATAACGAACGGCCTCTAGCCACAAGCACAGTGTAGAGAATGAACGTCGTTAGAGCGATTAACGAACTGCCTCTAACTGTTAGAGCGATTAACGAACTGCCTCTAGCTGATGGAGCGATTAACGAACTGCCTCCATCGRTTGTGGACCGATTAACGAACTGCATCCAAGGTACTATGTATAGCGTATAACCACTGCCTATATGCCTAAGACCTGGCCAGACCTCTCGGTGCAATAACTTTACACCGAACGACACTCGGGGAATAGAGCGATTAACGAACTGCCTCTGCTACCCCCCCAGACCATAGACCATACAACCATCTCCGAAGGGTAGCGTGTTCATTCCGATAGTATATAACTGATACTACCATCATCTATACAACCAGCCAACCACAAGTGCACAGTATATAAGATGGTCATTTTCATTAGTTTATATAAGGGATTATACTTGAAATTCAAGGTTGCAGTGGTATGAGCCAGGAGCCTGGAGCCTTGTGAGATATGTCATGCAGACCGTAAAGAGCATAGGTGATAGGGGATCTCCCGCCTCAATCCCGTCATTGGTTTTCATTGGTTTACTTCTTATTACTTTCATTCATTTCGATCTTTCACTACATCCCTTGTTAATATTATTATAATTCACTGCTCCTGCCAAAAATAATTGTTATTTTCACCCAATTATGGAATGTTAGTTTTTTTTTTTTAATTTACAAAGTACAATACTATTATATTTCATTGATTTTGGCATCATTTATAAATATAATTGCTTTTTAATTAGTAAAAATTGATCTTAAAAAAGTGAGATATATAGTTAGTTAAGATAAGTGACAGAGTGACAGGTGGTGGGATTTAGAAGTTAATCTCATGGTCATGACTTTGATAGTTTGATTCAACGCCTCGTAATAAATAGAGTCTCACCGAGTGTGACACGTGGTGGATAAACATAGTCGTACTCCATTGTTCAATAACTTGGCTTCAATGGTTCGGTGGAGAAGGAACAAATGTCTCATATTTAATTGGGTCGACCATGTTACCAATTAATATATGTCACTCCTTTGGTTTCATAACTTCTATGAACATGATCGTGGAAGGTTCTAGATCTTATAAATATTTTCATCTTTAAAGAGTTTTGTGACGATATTTTTACAGACACCTCTCACAATTCCGCTCTACTTGCCCTCTTTATTTACCCCTTTGTCTTACGAGTCATATTTCTTTAAAGTGACGAATTTTGTTCCATTTGTCTCACGAGTCATAAAGTGACGAATTTTGTCCGTCACAAATGAGAATTTGTGTTTCATCTTTTTATGCTCTATTTATCTTTGCATTTTACTAAGGTCATGGCTTAATTTTAGCTTGTTTTATTTAGTTCAGCTTCATTTATTCAGTTTAAATTAGCCTAACTCCATTTAATTTACTTCAACTCCTATCAACTGAAAAGAACCGACCCTAAAATATAATCAGCTTCTTATGCATTGTAATGAAATATATTGTACAAGCAATAATAAAGTGTGTTATAACAATTGGTTGATAAAATGAAAATTGATAGTTAAATTAGTAGGCAAGACTCACTCAGGACTTTTCAAAGTATTAAGATTCTGGCACATCAGTTTTTCACTAATTTTTATTATTTCTTTATTGTTCAGACTCGCCTCGGACTTTATAAATTATCCGTCAGATTCACCTCAGACTCTACTTTTTCACTTAACTACTTTTTTATTTATTTTACAAAAATAAGTGATACATGAGATCCACTCATTTGATAATTACTTTTCATAATGCGGTCAAGACTCACCTAAAGTCTTAAATTGAGTCTTGGTATTTTTTGTTCCAAGACAAAATTCACTCAAGACTACTAATAATCTACCAAAGTCTTAAGTGAGTCTTGTCTTGAAACTTACTAAAGTCTTATATCAAGACTACTAATAATCTTACCCTTGGTGGCGTAGTGTACTATTCCCCTTCTTAGCCCAGTTATTCGACCCATACTCTTAGATGACCACCTCTTACAAGTTATATATTCGATAAAATTAGGCAATTATTATCGACTTCTATAAATCCCATCTATTTTTACATTTCGAGATATTCATTTTTTTTCTTCAATATTTTTTAAATTATATGCAGAAACACTATGAAATTATGCTTATTTAAATATTTTCCGAGTGAATTTGATGATGTAATTTTTATAGGTTTTTATCAAATATAATTTACGTCGTGTTCTTTTCAGCTCCCATCACTCGAAAAAATTAGGTCATTATATGTTGTAGTGTGTTAGGCGGAAAAATTTGGAGATTTTTATATTTTGTAGTGGATAGGTAGGACTTCGGGGTTTATGAAAAAATGAAGTAAATTATTTATTCATTCTCTGATATGATATTTGCGGTCAAGCTTTCTCATTTAAGTCTTTAACATGTAATTAAAAAAGAGAATAAGAGTTAGTTCAAATGGTGTAAGCTCTTTTAGTGTGTGTTTGACCTGACTTTTAAAAGTGTTTTTGGAATTAAAAACACATATTGGCCAAACACATCATTATTTAAAAATTAAAAGCTAAAAGAAAATTCTCAAAAGCCAAAAAACCTTCTTTTTGTCCATAAAATCAAAAGCAACAATTTGATGCTTCTGATTTTGAAAAACACTTTTAGAAAATTAAGTTTAAAAACCAAAAACTCATTTTCAAAAAGTTAGGCCAAACATGCTCTTAGTGAGTTAGTGTAACCATAAAGTTCAAAGCGTCTCCCTTGTGACGGGTCGGTATTTGTGACGGATAATGCCACTCACAAAACGAATAAAGCAAAAGGTGGGGGCACCTCTCCACTTGCTTTCCTCTCTCCTCTCATGGGTCTTTTGTCTCACAATTTGGTACCCGTCTTCTCAAAGTGACGGATACCTTCCGTCATAAATGAGAATTGCCCCATAAAGTTAGGGGTTCGATTCTCACCCGTAATATAATGCGCGCACTCATTTGAAGAAAAAAACCTAGGCTTGTAACCAAAAATAAGCAAAGAATATGTTTAGATTAGAATGTTATTGTAGTCCGTAATTGGAATTTTGAAGAGAAGGGCTTTGGTTTGTAATTGTTAATCAGCAGCTGTCAGAGAATCAGATAAGAGTATGTGAATGGATAAGTATTAAACATGTTTCCTTATCCGATTTGCGTATATTTGACGGCTTCATTCATTCGTTGCATGATCGATCCATCCATCCCTATTAAACCAGGTTGAGTCATGGATATTATCTTACATTATTATCGTACCCACACTTTGTGTCGTACTTTACAAACCAATTGTACTTATCCTTGACATTAAGGTGTTGGCCCTTTTTGTGATAAATGAATTTGAACCTATTAATACGTATTTGTATGGAAAGAAGCACGCAATAGCTTAAGGTATTTTGGTGGTCGTAACTATCTTCCTATACTTTGTGATCCACCCTTTAATTTAAGGGTTTGAGCCACGGTTGTAGATGCGCAATCTAATAAACAACGCTATATTACTTATGATAATTTAGCGCTCAAGGAAGAATGATATAATTCTCAAACTTAAACACAAAAATCTCCAACGATACTTATAACAAGAAAGATCCAATAACACAACATCGACTAGAGTCTTCAAAAAAGTACTTGTGGATGCTAAATTACAAACTAAGGGATAGATGACTGATTACCTCCATGATCGGATGGGCTTGCCGTGCTACGTCTAAAACCATGCTAATCAAATATAAGACTAAGAATCTACGATCTAAAGATAGACTAAATTGTAGTTTCTGTTGTTGTTTGAGTTTGAGAATTATATCATTCATCCTTGAGCGCGCCGTTTATTAGATTACGCATCTATAAGCGTGGCTCACACCCTTGCATTAAATCACAAGGGTAGTTACGACCTTCAGAGTACCTTAAGGTACTGTGCTTGTTTCCACATAAATAAGTTTTTGGCGACCACAGCGGAAGGATTAATACCATTAGTCCTTCTAATATATTTGATCTGATACAAAAGTGGGAAATGTATTTAACTAGATCAAGGTCTAGAATAAAGGAAGTAGACGATCAAAGTAAAGGACAGAATACCCATACTGAAAATGTATCCTTACACAAGGTATCTGGCAACGATTCATTGGAGACTACCCATGAAAGGGGCTTGGAAAGTCCTCGCTCTAGGTCTACTCTTAATGATGAATTTCTTAATACACATGAAGAATTTGATCACGCTAGAAGTGTGACAGATGACATAGATGATGCTAATAAGCGCTATCTACGCAAACTACATAAGAAATATGTAGGACTTTTGAATAATGTGTTAACCAAGGTTAGGGAGGCCATGAGAAATGAGTTCCATGAACATTATCGGCTCCTAGCTCAAGAAAATGTTAAAGTTTTCACAAACATTGTGAGATCAATTACTGAGAACCTTGAAAATAATCAATCAAAGGAATTCGTAAGGATATTACAAGCAATGAAAAGTCTCTTAACCGCTACTCAAAGGGTTTTATCAAGGGATATTGCCAAAGAAGTTATAAGCCAATTAAAGCCATTAATAGATAAACATAACAGCTTGAATGAGCGGTTATGTAGATTATTGGATGATGGATTCCAAGAAATGAACGCTCAAATTAACAAAGGAGAACATATTAGGGGCTATCCTAAAACTATTAACGTTGGTTTTAGTGAGTCTAGATCACGAAATCCTTTACCTACTCATTCCAGAGTATATGAGGCACCGTATGGACAACCCGGCGTCAGAAATAGGACGTATGAATACTGTGAATCATCAAGGCATTTGGGCAATAACCAAAATGCATATGGTCATCAGCATTGTGTGCATGTTGAGCGAGGTGTTGATTATAATGGTACTCGGTCACCAGGGCTAACGCTTGATGCTAGTAAGATGTCGCCTAATCAGGGTGGGTATCTTACACCCAACGCATAACCCTTAGCTGGGAATGGGGGTATTTAATCTCCATTAGGTTATCTACCAAGGGATAACTGCGCCCAACCTCCACTATTTATGAGCGATTGGACGGGCAATATGTGGACCTTAGAGTCTCATAATTTCAGATATCAGGCGCATGTTGGTAATGGTACTGCACATAATGATCCATGTTTCCAAGGGAAAAATCTTAGCCATGCGGGACATAACAATCCTTATGCCAGAGCAGGAGGGAACCCAGGGAACCCATTTTACCAATATCTGCCTGATCAAAATCCCGATCAAGGACAAGCCTATGGTGCTATTCCAATGCCGTTTATGACGCAGGTTGAACATATGATAGAAAGTTATATAAATACCGGCAACCGAAGGAATCAAATGATTCATCACGAGAAACCGTATCCTGAATGGGTGGATAAACAATATCCATTTCCACCATGGTATAAGATTCCTGATTATACTTTATTCTCTGGGGATAGAAAAGTCTCTACCATGGAACATTTAACTCGATTTATTAGCCAATGTAAAGAATATGCGGATAATGACTATTTGAAATTAAGATTATTTCCTAGTTCATTGACCAAAACAACATTTAGTTGGTATGTTTATCCAGTGCCAAATTTTATCGCCGATTGGGAGGCGATGAAAAATCATTTCTATAACCATTTCACTAGAATTGATCATGGGATAACTATAAGTGATCTTATTAAGATACAACAAAAGGCAGGAGAACCTGTCGATGAATATTTGACTAGGTTTAAAAATTCTAAAAGCCGATGCCATTTGAATCTACCAGAAGGGGAGTTCATAAGAATTGCTCAAGATGACCTTGCAATTCCTTTAAAGGCACTTTGATGGTATTATCTTTAGGAATTTCATGGAACTAACAGAGTCAGTCAGTGTAGATACCTCATTTATGCACCTCCCACCAACGACCTAGTGATGATTGAGCCGCATGTTTAGCATATGTTGCAATTTTATGACATCTCGTAAATTCGTCAACAAGTTGTAGCTCAAACAGTCGTGTCAACCTCTTGGTCGTCCTCTACGTGCCGAAACGATAATTTTGATAGTAATTAGAGTTCATTTGCAGTCCGGGTCAAACATCGTCTTCATTTTCTAAAATCCGTCTTAGTCCGAGTCAGAATATTCTGGAAATTTGAGCTAAATATTATTTTATTATAAATTTTCATGAAATATCTTGCCTTGCGGAGTAGTGTAATGAAGGAAATTCATTAATCTCACTGGTTTACATATCACATATGTGGATTATTAATTTAGTCATAAAATTAATCTAGGATCTTATGCATGCAAAAACAAAAGAAAAATTCCGATTTTCTTACATGTGGTTTGGACGAAATCTTAGGGCACTAAGATTGGACTCCTTCCAAGCTTAGATCTTGAGCTTAAACAATGCTGGAAGATCCTCCAAAACCCCTTTCAAATCTTCAAGTCTTCATGTTCAATATTGTGAACATCTCCTCTCGGATTGTGCCATGACAATCACCCTTAATCCAAATACAATTTTGATTCTAGAAATATGTATTTGTTTACCTTAAAATCTCATTCTAATATTATGTAAATACTACTCTAGTATTTCGGTTTGTATTAGATGAAGTGAACAAATATGAACTTCAAAACTTTTTTGTGTTTTGGAGAGAATTTGCATGTATCTCATACTAGCATTTTTGTGTTGTTTGAATGAATGATAATTAGAAAAACAAAAACTGATTTTGTTCTTCATGTTGGCACGGTTTGATGAGCATAGGAGAGGGTGAGCATGCTCCCCTTTTCCTCTTATCAAAACATGGGGTGGCTCAAAAGTTGGCATGCTTGTTTTATTGTGTTTTGTGTAAAACAAAACCACAAAAAAAACCTACCCATAACAACAACCGGTTTATATGTATAAAATGGACCTCCATTTTATCTTATGTAATTTGTCAAATGTATAAAGTGTG
This sequence comes from Silene noctiflora, assembly GCA_009801015.1. Classification (NCBI taxonomy): domain Eukaryota; kingdom Viridiplantae; phylum Streptophyta; class Magnoliopsida; order Caryophyllales; family Caryophyllaceae; genus Silene; species Silene noctiflora. The sequence goes on from VHZZ01017384.1 coordinate 15,386, forward strand.
ATATGTGACATCTAACATGTCATTTATAATTTAAATGCACATTTAACTAATTAAAATGTCATTTTATAATATTTAAATCACATTTAACAAATTGACTAGTAATTCTAAATTACTTATACATAAAATGGGTYATTTTAATACTAGTTAGTATAATTCACAACCTCTTGTAATTATAACTAACTTATCATTCTTATCTCGCGTGTTTCGCAAACACCGATTAATTTTAGTAATATAACTTCTTAGATTACTAAATAAAATCTTATTTAATCACATTATTATAAGATGTCATTCTCTCAATTATAATTATAATTTGTTCAATTTTAAGGAATTAATTAATCTGTATCGACATACAATTAATTAATCTTTTTAATTAAGAGCGTTGCCATAGAGGCATGACCTTGAGGGGATCAACTGATCACCACCATACATACATATGACAGTAATGTCAAACTCTAGTCAGCCAATCATTACTGATAAATGTGGACCAGTTGACCAAATAATAGAATTATCCCTGTACGTATTCTTATTGTGAGATTTACTAATGTGATCGCATTATTGTCGAGGACACATACTCCAACATGTAACACTCCCTTCTTGTCCGCCCCAAGACAATGGGAGGATGTTACCATCTCGGTTTCCCGAGGCGGTGAATCGGAGTTGCAATTAAGAAACAATTAATATAAATATATTATTTAGCGGATTACACAACCATGAATAAATAAAAGAATAAATAAAGATACAACTCATGACTACTATACTCTTCTAATAAAGTGACACTCGACTCGTGCAAATCTCGTGTTGTCTCCCACGTGACACCAAACAAACCTGTAAACAAACTGCTCCCCATATGATCGGAAATATCATATGGATCGATACAGGCCACCCCGGAAATAGGTGACAATTTACACACAACCCAAACACGTTAGTTTCGATAATAAACCACAATGCAATACATATATAATTATGTAATATGACAAAGATATGAATGAGACACAGTTTCACCAACACTACACCGGTACCGGGACACACCCGGACGTACCCACAACCTGGTGACGGCATCGCAACACCGCCCACCAAAATAGTTGGACCGTATCCCGTAAAAAGGTACTCGGGACACAGCCGTGGTACCGGAACCGAAAGTGACTCGGATCCTCTGCCAGACGACGTGACTCAACCTCACGTGTCCCTGTATAACATAAGACATTAATGTTCACATCCCTCTTGGAGTGGGAAGCTCCAAAAGGCGACCCAAATGTAAGACGGTCTCCCAACCGCCTTACGCCTCCAATATCAACAAGTATAACCACCACACTCTGCAACAACCTCCAACACGGTCATCATACACATGAATGCAAACATGAACACAATATCGAATATGACATCTCATGAAACATGATATCAACATACTATAAATGTAACCATGTGTCCAAGAATCCCGACTCTCAAGTCGTCCCAACAAATATCATGTTATAATGCATATCCGACACATACATGAAGCTCATTGCCATGCTCAATTACCATGGTGAATGCAAGACTACTCCTATCATGGATTCTAAGTGACAAATGCAAACAAGCACACATTTACATTATCAAAACCTAGTAGGATTAACCTACCTTTTAGCAATCTCCATAAGCTACTCGAATCCGACAAAATCCCGTCACATGAAACCGTCTCATCCTATACAAACCATGTAACAACTATCACAATACGTCCTACACTATTATATAATACAAAACCCCCTATTATTACCCACCAATTACCCATATTACACATATTAATCCCCTATAGACTAAAAGATTAACAAGTCTAGGGAAATCCCGCTCATTTTTCTCGCTCAACCGCTTCCTTGCACAAAAACATTCTCTTCTATTTTCAGCAATAATATATTGTAGTCAATTAATAAATATCCTCTTTTATTTTCAGCAATAATATATTGTGGCTAATTAATAAATATCCTATTCTATTTTCAGCAAGAATATATTATAGTCAAACTATTTTGAGCAAAAAAAAATACTAATTGGAATTAAATGCACAATACACAATACTTCCCTTAAACTTCCTGTACATTTGATACGATCCTTTTCAACTAATCCTCATAGAAAAAATAAATTAATAATCCCCATATATACTAACACAACTTAAAAATTCCCGCTCAATGCTATTATTACTCTTGATAAATTCTAACTAATGAAGTAAGTGGGTCCACTGTTAATTTAGTCCATTAATTTGGTTCCATTAATTGGCAAAAATTTTGCTAAAAAATCTCACTTAGTGTTATTCTTACGAAATCTTTCTGACTAATCTAATTCCATTTATTAAAAATTTTATTATTTTAAAAATCAAGAAACATATAGATTAATTCGTTAAATTTTTTAAATCAATTTCTAAATATTTTTTTCCAAATCAACTTCCTAAAAAATATCATGCATCTAAAGTACCTTTCATTTAACTCTCATGTAGGCCAAATTTCATAAAGAAACGCAAAAACTGAATTCTCAAATACTATAGGTTATTCATAATTCGTCTTAATACAAAACTTTATAATAATAGATTTATTAAATGTAAAAATGTTTAATGGAAACATTTTAATTACAAAATTCTCTAACACAACCCTTTACAAATACCGTACCGTAGTACGGGATCTATACTAGTTACTAATTAATTACCTATAACAAAAACCTCAAAAGTTAGGGTTCCAAATACTAGAAAAGGATAGATCTTAACTTACTTAGGTGAAAGAATGATGAACAAGGTGAACCGTCTCCTAATCTAAGCTTGAATCCTATAATATGGTATTCGTGAGGGTTTTAGAGAGAAGGAAGAAGATTTGGAGAGGTAAGGAGAAAGACTGAAATGAATTAAGATAAGGTCACGAGATTAGATTTTATCGGCTACTGTACAACTGCACTCGGTCGAGTGCTCAGGTCACTTGGCTGAGTACCCCCGTACTCGGTCAAGTGCCACTCACTCGGTCGAGTACTGGGCGTAATCGGCCGAGTGTCAGCCACACGGTCCACTGGGGCTCTACTCGGTCCACTGCAAGCTTCACTAGGTCTAATCTAAGTCCTACTTGGTCTAGTGTACGGCTATATTTTACTCCTGAGTAGTCCCTTATCAAGTCCGGTGATCCTGTCACGCATTCCGAGGTTCTCGTACGGGTCCCACAATAACTGGGTATTATAATATTCCCTCTTAAAATGAGCTTCGTCCCCGAAGTTCGCTTATCTCCCTCTCCACTCTATGCTTTCTTGAGTTCCTTCCGTCTCGTTACCGACTTTTAAGTCTTTCTCTTTCCCATACACTAACTCTCATCATGCCACTTACGCTCTCATCTCCCTCACTTGACTCACTTTTGTTATCCTTACCTAGTACTCTCATGCACTTATCATTCTTATTTCCTCTTTAAAATCCCAATTGTTACATTCACTCCCCCTAAAAGAGAACTTCGCCCCGAAGTTTACCACTCAACATCGCTAATGTTCTCATAAATCTCACACATTGGTTCAATGCCATCTCGTGCATGTCCCTCATTGTTAGGCCGATGTTGATATGGTCAATGAGTTCCGCTATGTTGTAGTTGTGGTCGTAGATCGGTGGGGGTCGGACGAAATCATGGGTATAAGTAGGAGGTGGTGAGGGCATAGGCATATGAGGTGAAGAACGGGGTGGTGGGGAGCCAAGGTCTCACCCGGCCTTCAAGTCACCAAGGTCAAAGGTGAAGTCACGAAAAATGGTATAGTGCTTGGCGGAAGGACGAGGTGGTTTTGCTTTCGTTAGGGGCGTAATCTCGGGTATCCTATCCTTTGCAGGTAGTCTTATGTACTCATCCCCGGCCACTTTTCAAGCATGACCTCCACCTCTCACTTCCGCGAGCCAATCGACTCCCGACCGCATATAGGATATGTCAAAGTATGGTACTCCCACGGTCAACGGTCTATCGACCTCCCCCGGTTCATAACCCAACAACCCCTTAGCCAACCGGGTTACGATGGCACCACAATCCAATGAACACTTGTCCGATATGGACAACCTCTCTCTAGGGCACGACACACCATAGACATGGCGTTCAAGTAGAAGTGCTCCTCACAGTAAGGGTTTAAGTAAGAACTTAAAAGTAAAACTTCCGCGGAGTTTAACTTACTCACATCCTTCCTACCGTAGAGGAGTTAGGTAAAGACACGCAAGATGATCTTTAACTCCGGGTGCTCTACATCATTAACTTTCATGTTGCTCACCAAGTTTCCCACATTTCCTGAATAGAGGTCAAAGAATTTGGTAGCACTCATCCCCTTCACCACCTTGTCAAAGTGGAACTCGGTCATCTTGCCAATCCCTAGGCAAGTTGTAAACGCATGGTGTTTCTCATAATACATATAAGAGCTCAAAAATTCTAAGGTGAGGTTGCGGTAAGATATTTCCTTCAAATTGTACAACCCCTCCATCCCGAGAATCTCAAAGATCTCACTCACCTCTTCCTCTATCCCTAGTTCCCGTAGCGTATCCTTCGACACACACCTAGTTGGGGCCATCCGTCTTTGGGCTAGGGTAAGGAAGTCCTCCCTATGGTTCTCACTTTCAAACACAAAACCCGGGAATCCCGGAGCGGTGATGGCAGGTGGGGCTACCGGCTCTTGTCGTGGTTGTGCGGATCGGATCTTCCTCGTGTTCTTTGGCATGCTACAAAAGAGTTTCCACAACAAGACATAGGATATAATGAATAAGAATCAAGGATGACTTGGAAAAGAATGGAAATTTCCAACACTTCGAATGAGTGACTTAACAATTTAACGAAATGTAACATGTTCTCCCTATAATTTATCAAACAAGGTTCACTTAAGATAGAATTTCCGTAAAAAGTGTAGTCTTTCAAAATTACACATATTTTCATTTTAATTCAAGGATAACCAAGTTTCCGAAAATTATAAGGCCTTTGTCATGATTAAACAAGGATCAAGAATGAAAGTTTTAGACTTGTAGTATGCACACTTAGCCATTTTCGACACTTTTAAGGATATGGAGTTACCTTAGCAATGGCCAACAATACTTCATACTATTAATCAAGTGTGAAGCCTCATAAGACAAGTAAAGCATGTTCCAAGGGTAGAAAAATAGAAATGAAGGCATGTATACTAGAATTTCGAGAATCTTGTGTCAACACTTAAGGCAAAATTTTCGGTGTAATACTATATACATAATTGCTAATAAGGATTTAAGATGATATAAGACGATTAGACCATGTTCTAACATCATAATCATCATTTAGTCATGCTTAACAAGATGGTTTCAAGAATTTGGTCCAACTTTTAAGAAGAAAATATCAGTTTAAACTATGTCATTACAACATCCACAAATATTATGACTTATGACACCATTAAACCGTGTTTAAGATGAAAAAAATCACAACTCGTTCACTAGTCATATGGAAGATGAAAATTTCATTTTTGAGTCGATGTATCACATTACTAGTAAAGGTAGTGTTCTTATAAGCCAATTAACACAAGTTTATACATGAAAAAACAAAATTTGGGAATGAACTCTCTTAATTTCGAAACTTTAAGACGGATTTTTTAGACAGAATTTTCACAAAAAAGGCAAAACACATCCATAACAACAAAGGTTAGGCCTTTGTTGTTCAATTAAACCCAACAACAAACACCAAAAATTAATTATTGACTCCAAAATCAAATTTTCGAGTTCTTTATTCATGGGGCAAATTTCAACATGAAAATTCAATATTTAACAACAATGATGCTATAAAAGACTAATTATTATCATGAATTAAGTAAAAACATGCAAACAATAGACAAATCTTTAAGAAATTAGTGTAGATCTAGACAAAAATCAAATTGGGGAAAAACATAAGAAGAATGAATTGCTCACATTGTTGAATTAACAAGAATTAATTGTAACACTCCCACTTACCAAGGAGCCTTAACTAAGGGCGCTACCATCTCGGTTGTCCGAGGTAAGTATATTAAATAGACCATCAAAGAACATTCAATAAAACATTTACATCTTACAACAATACAAAAGATAACTACTCATCGATACAAACTAAGAAAGTGCAACTTGTGACACTACTATCATCTAACGATCAACTCTATGTCATGCGACTTTCCAACCCCGCAGCTACACCAAGAAAGCATCCACACTAAACCTGAAAGTCACACTGCTCACCATCCCCGAATGGATCATCACAGTTTGAAAACAATAAACGGGGTCAATCATCTGAATAATCAATATAACAACATAGAAATATAATCCAATACACATCCAATCACACTCTAACAACCATTCCTACAAACTCCATAGTAACCAGTTTGCCAGATTACCCCTCGCAACAGGTAATCCACACCGCTAGTGGGGATCGCAGCCTTACCACCAAAATCCCCGCTCATTGCAACGAACGAACCCAGATCATTAATGTGCACACCCCCTTGTGACGGGAGCCACAAGAGGCGAACATGGGGTTGGAACCATCTCCCTAAAATGGCTCCAGAACAACATCCAATAACCAAATACAATAATCTCAATCATAATAATAACAACAATGAACCATCATAATTCATCTTATACCAATTATATAGTCAACTGAGTAGGGAAATCCTACTTCTAGCGATTCTCAAGCAATCACCGAAAACCACACATATGTACATGGAAGACCGCCATCGACACCTATAACAACAATATGACCTTATCACAAACAACTATAACCCTAGCCAAACCCATAGATGGTGACAATGACTTATATTATGCGATAGACTGATGACTAGACCGTATCCGACTCGCACATCCGCTTCCATGGTGGTCTCCTAGGTGAAGGCTCAACAGGTGGTATGGAAGGAGAAAGAGAGAGAAGTTGTTCTTATTTAGGTTTTGCGAGAAAGAAAAGAAATGAAATGATTTTGGGTTACAACTTCCGCGTAACATTATATTACGCTCACGCTCACGCATTCGGTCAAGTACCGGCATAATCGACCGAGTACACCGCACTCGGTCGAGTGTCACCAACACTCGGCCGAGTGACCCTTACTAAGTCGAGTTCTTGGTCTCAGATGCAATATAACTCTAAGTCCGTCATTACCAAAGGGTCCAACGCAGTAAAAGGTACCTACGGTCAGTCAACGAGTCCCCCAATATGGCGGGTATTACAGGCTTCCCCTCTTAAAAATAACTTCGTCCCCGAAGTTCGTCTCCTACGACACGTAACGTCAACCGAAGGATGTGGTATAGATTGATATGCCACACCCGTCACCATCCCGACTCCAACTAATTGTCACCACCCGTTGGTCTCAAGGCTCCAACTATCACATCACCCACACTTCTACCCATAGCATACCACAACACACACACACACACACACACACACACACACACACACACACACACACACACACACACACACACACACACACACTATGATGATAATTACATCGCAACGTACTACATAACACATGTCACCATAACTTTTCCTAGTAAAACAAGCAGTAATAACCACGGAAACACCAAGTTTTGAGAATTTTAACACGCGCGACATTCTCTACCCCTCTAAAAAGGAACTTCATCCTCAAAGTTCACCCGGAAGACGATCAAAGGACTTGAAAGAAAAGAACAAGAGTCAACTTATCACGGTCAATGCAATCCTACCTGTATATAAGAACCATACGTGACTACCACCCAACATGTTACCAACCACACCGCATGGCTACGCGGCACAACAGTTGAATTACTCATACATCAATTACCATGCAACAATTATGCAACACAACAAGAATTGGAGAATGAAATCTACGGTATAAAACTGGTTACTCGGTCAAGTAACAACCACTCGAAGTCGAGTACCCTGTACTCGGTCGAGTGCTCTGCATACTCGGTCGAGTAGCCACAAATCAAAAGACACCCCAAATGTGATATATTTAATACTCGGTCGAGTGCAAAGTTATACTCGGCCGAGTTCACGGTACTCGGTCGAGTGCTCAGTATACTCGACCGAGTGTCTCAGGTCAGAATTCTCCCACATGCAATAACATACGTACCTGCAAAGACTAATCCGTGACCTCAAGGTCACTACAATTCATACAGAAACTACTCAAAGTCTAAACATATGCAAATAAGTCAAGGCCTTATGGCCGATTACATCAACCATATAATAGTTAAGTGTCAATAAGGGCACCAAATCCGAAAAATTCAACAATAAACAAGGTAACGAATAAAAAAACTCAAGGTATCCACCCACATCATCATCCATAGCTTCCTTGTTCCCGGCGTCGGACGTCCCTGCTACATCATAACCTTGCCCCATGGTATCTTCTATCCATTGCCTTTCCGAGTCAAGCTGACTCCTGTAGTTATCTCCCCACGAACCGGCAAGACACCCCCGATCATAACTCTCCGACACTCCCCACGAAGACCGATCCATTCTATAACAATGGAAGACACCACTATCATCCCCTAGTCCTCTCTACCACACCGGCTGCGCTAGGTCCGTCTCCACGTTCTGGTGGTGAGCCATCTCATGAATGTTCCTCAACACCAAGGTGTTGGACAACCTCTCTGTCAGCTCACTCACCTGCATCCGGGGATTATGGACCGTAGGGTAACCCAGATACTGAAACTGGGGTGCACTAGGCTGCACATACGAGGTCTCTTTCGCCACCTCCCTCACCACTCTCGGTCCCCTAGCCTCCCTGCCCAGTTGGGCCACCTTTCTACGGCTAGTAGGTAAAGTAGGCTCCGACATCTCCTCAAGCACATGGTCCAGAATGAGGTAGATCTGATAGGGTGGGGCTATGTAGTCGGTGCACTCCTCTAGGTGGTTGGTCTCGGGTAGGTTTACTGCATCAGGTAACCTCATCTATCTCATTCCTCTAACCCTTCAAGCCAAGGTCCCATCACTAAGCACTTTGAGCCAAGCGGGTCACGATAGCACCACAACTAAGGTGACGATGTGAAGACTAGGCCATGTGTGCCAAACTAGCACACACTATGGTAGGGGCACTGTAGTAAAAACGCTCCTCCCGTTTCGGGTTCAATTAGGATATCAACAACATCACCTCACGAGAGTTCAACTTAATCACATCGCTCCTCCCATAGAGTAAACAGGTCATCATCCGCAGGAAAATCCTTAAGGTCACATGCTGCACATCGTTGATCAACATCGCACTGACACTTGATGTCGTACCGGTGAGCAACGAAAGATAACCACTTATCGCACACTCCTTGGCTACATCAAGGTAATGATCCGAAGCGGCCTTCTCCAGCCCCAGCTACTCCGCTACATCATCTATATTCAGACAAAAGATGGTATTCATCAACCGGAAACTATCGAGCAGGTTCGGGTAATTAGAGAGAAGATGAAAGCAGCCCAGGATCGGCAAAAGAGCTATGCCGATTTGCATCGCCGGGACATCGAGTTTCAGGTGGGTGATAAGGTTCTTCTTAAG
>VHZZ01017392.1:31164-48673 GCA_009801015.1 Silene noctiflora
CCGCTTTTCGGATCAGATATCCATTATTTCGGATCGGATGCGGATCGGATGTCGGATCAGTTCGGATAAACGGATCTTTTGCTCAGCCCTACTAACAGAATAAGAAACTTGGAAAGTTTTCTCTTCAACATACTAAAATAAAACGCTATATATACTGTACATACATTGTGCGGGATCTAAACTAGTCCATTGTGCGGGATCTAAACTAGTCCGGATAAAGACAATACGCCTTGGAGTGGAAAAGGAAGTAATCGGATTAGTACTTGTCTTCCCTATAAAGACAAGAATTTTACTCCTCTCTGGTCTCTAGACTCTACTTTCAATTCTCAACCTTCCTTGTGTTAATCTCTCCGAATTACCAACTCAATCGTTTCACTAATCCGGCAATCATGGCAGGCGATCATGCTGAATCATCGGATTCGTCAGTCCCCTTCTTCTCTCTATAACCCCTCATTCTAATTTCAATCTTTTTTGATGGTTTTTTACTAATTTGTGATTTTTTTTGGGGTGTTGTTGTACAGGAAAGGAGCTAAGAAAGACTTCAGCACTGCAATTTTAGAGCGCAAAAAGGCCGCAAATCGACTTGTCGTTGATGAGGCTGTTAATGATGACAATTCTGTTGTTTCTATGCACCCTGATACCATGGAAAAGCTTCAGATTTTCCGTGGTGATACCATCTTGGTTAAGGTATTCTGATTTTATCACTTGGGTTTTGTTTGATTTTTCATCTAATTGTGGTTTTCTTTGTTTAATTTCTATGCAATTAGTAGTTGATTAGGGTTTTGAGTACTTCATAGATTATAGTACATCCTAAACTTTTCGAATTTTATTTTAAAGAATATGACTTTTTACTGTAAAGTTTTTAAGCTCATTCCCTCAAATATTAAGCTAAATAATACAACATTGCACAAAAACAATACTTATAAATTCAATTAATTTTGATTTTTGTTATCAAAAAATTATTATATAACTTATAAATTTTAAATACTCAGAAAAAAGTACATGTAAACTCAATTACTAGAAGAGGTATAATGTAATACATCCGGCCGCCATCCTTTTTTCCAGTTTTGAGTACTTCTTAGGTTCAATGGAAGTGTGCATTTGTCTATATTCCCTTTAAATTTGTTTAGAGTTATTGTTGATGTTGTGGATGGATGTGTTCGGTAGAATTACTGAGTGAAGAGCTTCCTTAATTGTATTTTTGTTATTCGAGGAGATGTAAATATTGGGTCTTGAATTAAGAGTTAAAAGCTCCCAAATTGAACTTTCGCTATTCGAGGAGATGTAGATTTTGGTTTATGAGTTAAGATTTTTTCCGTTGCTCCTAATCAGGATAACATCATGTTTTTTTTTCTTGTACATTCTAATTAGTTTTAGATTTACCTGGTCCATATATACAAATCTCTGATCATGGTTTGTTCACCTGTGTCCGAATAATGTGTGTTTTTTGCTGCTCTTCCGTTAATTTAATGTAGGATTAATGTCGTTTCTATGTATGTCTGTGCTCTAATTGCTGTGATTTAGTGTATAGTTATGTTTAAAGTATAAGTCAAACAAGTGTTCTTACTTGAGGAGTGATTGTAACAATAGTTTTTTATTGTTACTTTGCTTAGAGATGAAATTGTACCAGAGCTCTTACCTAATAGACAAAATATTTTAAGTGACAGGTTGAACTGCTGTTTGACCTATTGAATTTCCTTAATGTGTGGTTGGTGAAATTTTTTTATCTTGTTGACGATTTATGCAATGTAGGTGATATATATGATTCTTAAATCCTGTTTGATTTGTTATGTTGCAGGGAAAGAAAAGGAAAGATACCATTTGCATTGCACTTGCTGATGAGACATGTGAAGAACCTAAAATTAGGATGAATAAGGTTGTTAGATCAAACTTGAGGGTTAGACTTGGTGATGTGGTTTCTGTACATCAGTGCCCTGATGTCAAGTATGGAAAGCGTGTTCACATTCTTCCTGTTGATGATACTGTCGAGGGAGTGACTGGAAATCTTTTTGACGCTTACTTGAAACGTAAGTATAGTTTCTGCTTCTTGCGTTTTATTCCTTTTAGTATGGTGTGTGCTTGATCTTTGTCATTATATTTCAGCAAGCTTAAGATTGTGGTTGGGCCTTCTGTGGTCAAAACTTGTGAAAGTGACGTTTATAATAAATGGATTTTATTTGTATGTGATTGGTTTAGTTGTTTTCCCTTTCCAATGCGGTGAAAGTCTGACTGTTCTTTGTCTTTGGAAAAATGATGGAAGAAAGCAAAATGAGTCACTAATTGTTTATATCTTGAAGTAGTAGAGTGTCAATTCATTTTATGATGCTATTTTTTTTTATTATGGATCAAGGCCGTCTACCCCCGACAACCCCCAAACCCAAAACCTACCCGTGCAGTCGGTAATGTTGTCGTCGTCGAGAGTTTTTTCTTAATTCATGATGCCATGTAACATGCAAAATCAAACATATCGTGAAAAGGATATTTTTCAATTATGTACATATGAATTAGTATCTTTCAGAATTTGAAGAACACTACCTTGTCAGTCCCCTCATATTCTCACATGTTTTCATTTCATATGTTACTACTTACTAATGCCTTCTTTAGTGTTGTGTATGTATATTAGTTTAGACTGTCATGTAACAAATTATATACTTTGTATTGCCTAGTCTGTGATAAATCATGATTATTACTACACCATGGTATTAATTAATTAAAAGATTGTAATCCCTTGGATTGCATTCAATCAGAACAATTTACATATTCTATTATTAATTGGTCGTGACACTGCCACAAACTAGATATCAAAGTTGTGAAGGTTAACGTGACTGAATTGTGAGGCATGACCACCCTGCATTTATGGTCAATGACCAAAATCAGGCTGTTACGACCGATTTTGAGATCAAGTCTACCCAAGATTTGATGCCATTATTACAACTACCTTGCTAGATGGCTGGCTGCTAATTGTGAAAAGCTATGTCTATATACAATTAGCGTACATTCCGCTTAAGATTGATCAATATGGATGTGTGTTTGACTTCTGATTCCTTCTTTACCCTTTCATACAGCTTACTTCCTAGAAGCCTACCGTCCTGTGCGGAAAGGTGATTTGTTCTTGGTCAGAGGGGGCATGAGAAGTGTTGAATTCAAGGTCATTGAGACTGACCCTGCTGAGTACTGTGTTGTTGCCCCTGATACTGAGATCTTCTGTGAGGGGGAGCCTGTCAAAAGAGAAGATGAAGACAGATTGGACGAGATTGGTTACGATGATGTCGGTGGAGTTCGTAAGCAAATGGCTCAGATTAGGGAGTTGGTCGAACTTCCACTAAGACACCCTCAACTATTTAAATCAATTGGTGTGAAGCCACCAAAGGGAATTTTACTGTATGGGCCTCCGGGTTCTGGGAAGACTTTAATTGCTCGTGCTGTTGCAAATGAAACAGGTGCTTTCTTTTTCTGTATTAATGGTCCTGAGATTATGTCCAAAATGGCTGGAGAAAGTGAAAGCAATCTCAGGAAAGCATTTGAGGAGGCAGAAAAGAATGCTCCTTCTATCATCTTTATTGATGAGATTGATTCAATTGCGCCTAAAAGGGAAAAGACCAATGGCGAGGTTGAGAGGCGAATTGTTTCACAGCTTCTAACCCTTATGGATGGACTGAAGTCACGTGCCCACGTCATTGTCATGGGGGCTACTAATCGGCCCAACAGCATTGACCCTGCGTTGAGAAGGTTTGGTCGATTTGACAGGGAAATAGATATTGGTGTTCCTGATGAAGTTGGACGACTTGAAGTTCTTCGCATTCACACAAAGAACATGAAGCTTTCAGAAGATGTATGTATGGCTGTTTATTTAGCATATTTGTAAATTCAGCATGGAGATCGTGATTCTTGATAATACCTATCTAGATGACATATACATAAGGATTTGCGTGGGTTTCATATGTGAGACTGTCTAGTACAAAACTCTGTGATTTATTATTACCTACGTCTTTGCTTTTATTTTCGCAGGTTGATCTTGAAAAAATCTCCAAGGAGACCCATGGCTATGTTGGTGCTGACTTGGCTGCTTTATGTACTGAAGCTGCTTTGCAATGTATCAGAGAGAAGATGGATGTGATTGATTTGGAGGATGACACAATAGATGCAGAAATTCTCAATTCTATGGCCGTAACAAATGAGCATTTTGAGACTGCTCTTGGACAAAGCAACCCATCTGCTTTACGTGAAACTGTATGTCTTGGAATTATGTACTTGTTTTATTTTTCATTTTTGCTGATTAGCCTTGAGCCCTGACACTGATCCTGTTTACAGGTTGTTGAAGTTCCTAATGTTAGTTGGGCAGATATCGGTGGTCTTGAAAATGTTAAGAGAGAGCTCCAAGAGGTACTATTAATTCTTTACATTTGTCATGTGTGATCTCCCTAAGGCCCTCATGCCTCCTTCCTAAAATTACAATCATTGTTTACTGACTAGAAAATTTGGTTTCTTGGTTTCTCTGATGCAGACTGTTCAATATCCTGTGGAGCATCCAGAGAAATTTGAAAAATTTGGGATGTCGCCTTCTAAGGGAGTCCTTTTCTATGGGCCTCCTGGATGTGGGAAGACTTTGTTGGCCAAGGCTATTGCTAATGAGTGTCAGGCGAACTTTATTAGTGTGAAAGGTCCTGAATTGCTGACCATGTGGTTTGGTGAGAGCGAGGCTAACGTTCGTGAGATTTTTGACAAGGCCCGCCAAGCAGCTCCATGTGTTTTGTTTTTTGATGAGCTCGATTCAATTGCAACACAGGTATGTCCTCTTAAGTTTGTGTTGCCTGTGTTAGTGTTAAAAAAGTTGCTGTTTTACTCTGAATTTGTACACCCAAGTACTTGAAAGAAGATCCCTTCGTCACTTTTTGTGCAAAGTGGCAGAACTCTGCCATTTGCTGTGAAGACAAAATAGGATTTCAGTACTAGAAAACTTCTGCCACATATGGGTGTAAAAAGAAACTGTGAATTGAATGAGCCTCATTCTTTCATTGCAGTTGAGAACATGAGAGCACATGCTGATATGCACATATGCTCTACCTCCGTTTCACTGCCCTCCTTTTCTCTCTTATTATATCCAAACAAACTCTAACTACCAATGAACATAGTTAGTTTGTGCTTGAGTTAAAAAAAGAAGCCATTTTCACTTCTGTTTAAATTTGTCTATTCAGAGGGGAAGCAGTAGTGGAGATGGTGGGGGCGCTGCTGATAGAGTTTTGAACCAACTTCTCACTGAAATGGATGGCATGTCTGCTAAGAAGACAGTTTTTATAATTGGAGCCACCAACAGGCCTGATATTATTGACCCAGCTCTCCTACGACCGGGTCGTCTTGACCAGCTAATTTACATCCCACTGCCAGATGATGAGTCACGCCTCCAAATTTTCAAGGCAGCCTTGAGGAAGTCTCCTATTGCTAAAGATGTTGATCTTAAGGCCCTTGCCAATTATACCCAGGGCTTCAGTGGTGCAGATATAACTGAAATATGCCAGCGTGCTTGCAAGTACGCCATCCGAGAAAACATTGAGAAGGCAAGTGTCTTTACTTGATTGAATTTTGTTCAAATTTGATATTATTTGATGAAAAAGATTGCGGGATTACTTACAAAGCCAATCAGCATCGCACCCAACTATTTCTGTGTAAATGTGGTGAAAATGACTTTCTTTCTAGGTAGTCTAGATTAACTTTCCGTGTATGAGTATGTTTAATCTGTCTTTGTTGAGTACTTTTCTATGTGGGATCATCTGTATGGGGCATTCGAAACTCCACATTAGAGGATATTGGCATTCTATCTTGTATGAGATCATCTCACTAAGAGACCCACCTAGTTACCCAAAGGGCCATATAACTAAACGAGATATATCAGATTTGAATTTGGCTTGATCTCAAGATGAGATGGTCTCATACACTTCTTGTGTATAGTTATCCCATTTGTTTCATATCGTAACCCTGTGACTGCTGTGGGACATTCTCTAGCTTGATTTTTGTTGGACGTCAGCATTCCTATTCCCAAATTATTTCATGTGCTGTTGACTGTGCAATATGCATGGATATGGCCTAAAGGGCAGAAAAATTGGCTTTGTCATAACTTAGGGAGATCTTGTCCAACTTAGGGAAGAGCATAGCTTGACTGGTAATTTGATTTGTGTCAGGATATCGAAAGGGAGAGAAGGAGAAGCGAGAATCCTGAGGCAATGGAGGAGGATGTCGAAGATGAAGTGGCAGAAATAAAGGCAGCCCACTTTGAAGAATCGATGAAGTATGCTCGGAGGAGTGTCAGCGATGCCGACATTAGGAAATACCAGGCATTTGCTCAGACTTTGCAGCAATCCCGTGGCTTTGGCTCCGAGTTTCGCTTCGCGAGCACACCTGCAGGTGGTACTACCACCTCAGACGCATTTGCCGCTGCGGCTGGTGCTGCTGATGAAGATGATCTTTACAATTAAGTGTGTTGTGTAAGAAACTGTATTTTCTCATTTTGCGTTTGTAAAATTATGACCTGTTGTCAGACTCTACGAACTGTTTTCCAGTAGAAAGACTTCACCTAATTTACAACACAACTCTTCCTCTTTAGTGCACTATTAGATAACGGATGGATCCTCTCCATTACTTTTTTTTCTCCATTAGCTTTCATTCTCTCTTATACAACTATATAAAATCATTATTTCCTCTCCACCTCTTCAAAACAGTTAATCATTAGATTGTTCCGAAACAAAATCGGAAATCCGATCCAAATTTTTGGAAGTTTGGATCGGATATCCGATCAAATCTTTGGTTTTGGTTTGGATATGGATTATAGAATTAAAACATTTGCATATCCGATTCGATCCGAAACTTCAGTTTTCTAGTATAATTTCGAGAAATTACAAATTTATATAATACAACTTAATTTAAGTTTAAAATATTAGCGATATGTACATTGGAGTAAGAATACTAAAGAATATCTTCATGTAAGATGATGAATATGATCGTGTTTCAGACTTAATTTTAAAGTAAATTCCAAAATATGGATATCCGATGAATATCCGCATCAGCTCCGATTATTTTGGATCCAAAACATTTGATTGAATATGAATATCTGATTTGATGAATTTCTAATATGAATATTCAATCCAAACTAACACTTTGGATCGGATGTCCGATCTGTACTCTGCCCTACTTTGTGGTATTCATTACTCACAATACTTAGCATATTGGTCCTATGAAAAATCTGGCTGGCAACCCCAACTTGTATGATTTCGATCCCGGTGAATTTTATTATGTAGATAGTGAAAGAGAGTATTTGTAAGAAGCAAGCAATAGATATCACAGTATAATCTGTTTTAGTAGTCCCAACTACACAAGGTCCGTTAGGGTCATCGTAAGGGTCGTAGACCGGTCTGTGGCAGACATAAAAGCAAGGTTGCAGGATAAGGCTTGCTGGTAACAGGGTATTATCGTTGGCATTGGCAATGATAGGGGTGGTTGCTTAAGTCGGAAGAAACCATTGAAGAAGTCTACAGATTTGCCATCTTTTTGGATGTCTTGTAGACGGGCCTCAGAAACATGTAGAGCACAACCCAGAGCAAGGATGAACATCACTGTTTGGGCCGCAATTCTAGCTCACAATGTAGGAATTGAAATGAAGATCAGGACCACACTACAGTCGCAGGAGTAAGCTAAATGACCCAGGAACAACGCAAGTAATAAAAAGGAATGGGGTGCAAATAGTGGACAGTTCCAGAAGATATTTAATCGACTCCCAGGAAGTTCCTTCTTTTTAAAAAAGATCGGAGAAAGAGGAGATATAACCTAAGAGATAGAAGAATAGAACAATCATTTGGGCAAGTATAAGTACAAGGACAATCACTACAAGCAGTTACAGTCTTTACTTAGCAAACCTACAGCTGAAGAATAGAACACGGTTGAAATTGATCACAATGCTGAATTGTTGATTTGAAAATGCTTTGGTTATGATCCGATTTCAATACAGACTACAATTGATCTCTCAATGATAGAGGAGGTATTTGAATTAGCATTTCAGTAGATACAATTTCTAGGGAAATTGATTTTGACAGATTGAGCCATAAATTGCAGTGAAAATTTACAAAAAAAGGAATCCCCTGCAAGAGAGTTTATGATTCTAGTGAAATTAGTCCCTCCTAACTTACTTGTTCTGCTCTCAGTCCAGCTATTAATCTTTGCCTAGACTCTATATACGCATACTTGCGTCTAACTGCGCTATCACCTGGATACTTCATATGGGTGGCCGCATCCTCGAGGCTCCACCTCCCAGCACAACCCAGTCGCAACGCCTTCATGGCATGGATTATATTCCTACACAAGGGAAAGCTGATGATTAGGCGATTAGCCAAAGGTTACATGCTTTTACTAGACAGATCTGCTCTAATTCATTTGGATACCCTAGATTTGCGTTTCTATCAAATTTTACGAGAGGGAAAGTATTTGAAAGAAGAATCAACAATTGAAGATGTCTTCTGTACTACTTGAACATCAAAATTTAAACTGATCCACATGTTTTTGTTCTGATTACCTCCAACTTTTTCACTAATTCTTCTGCTGTGGGAGCTGATAGGATAATGTGACGTGCACTAGGACTGATGAATCCTTCTTCGACAGCTTGGTCGATGAATGACAGCAGCGAATTATAGTAGCCATCCACATTTAGCAAACCCACCTAAAAAAATATGAGATTATTCGAGACCAACTTGTACTATTTATGAAAACATATTCAAATTAACCAAAAGTGGTACTCGAAAGCATATGTAGTACACTTAATAATTTTCAACATTAACCATACATAATAAAATGATTGAAGTTAAATTTAGAGAGTTACTGGTTTCTTATGAATGCCGAGTTGAGCCCAGGTTATAACCTCTAGTAGTTCTTCCAGTGTCCCGTAACCACCTGTACGAAATCCTATGTAAATACTGTAACCACTGGATATATATGAATTTCATTAACCTGAATCTATATGAAATAACATGAGATGGTAACTAAGGGCTAAGCCGCTAAGGCATATGCAGAGCAGCATCTATGGACGAGAAGTAATGCTAAGGATCTTCTCGTATTAATTTTCTGTACTTGTTGGGTAACAGTTAATTTATTTCTACTGTCCATATTAATATGTATTTCAGCAAAACTTTAAGAAGAAAGCTAAAGATGGAGTATTACACTTTACTTAACCAAAGTGTGAAATACATCAAAACACGGGTTAGTAAAGTATAATTACTAACACTTTAGAGCTGTCATAGAAATTAGTTAAATTCTTCTAACTCACGACATCAAAAGTTTAAAACTGTTTCTACATAAAAGTGGTTCAAAACCAACATTTTCGACAAAGGTACCAAAGTTCATTTGGTTGGAAGTTAAAAAAGACAAGGACATCATTATACATAATGGTTTTCCAATGATAAAATACGATGAAATGTACTCTGTTCTACTTCTACATAACCTTCATACTTTCAAATCACCATAAAAAGTAAGAAAATCTTTGCTAAGACATAAGTAAACGAAATAAGTGCCCATGTCGAGTAAGATGTTTTTCCTAGATAGGTTATTCTCACATCATTTTTTTTTTTTTTTTTTTTAAAAAAAAAATAATTATGGTAAGATTAGTGATTAGTCACAAAGGTGAGAAATGAAATGCCAATTTTACCCTCTCTTTTTTTTTTAGACAAAATGATTGTTTCAAACTTTGAATTCTATTTTGTAAAAGCAATCTACAATGTACAGTCTCTACTCTCTACTATTGGCCATCATTCTACACAACAAGTCAAAACCCTCCCATAAAGGTGAAACTCCTGGACAAATCATAACTGCCAAAAAAATTTCTACTTTTACTACTTAAATGTTACAGAAGTACCCTAATGTCATCCACAGTAAAAAGAAAAAAAATGTCCAGCAGAAAATGTTGCTCCTGGAGTAAATGTTAGAAGTATTGTAGAATAAAGTTTGAGGAAAATGAGGAGCATGATTGCTGCCATGAGAGACACAAGTTGACAGGAATCAAAACAATTGTAAATAAATGGCTAGACATACCCTAATGTCTGCTACCATATACGGAGTATATATGGATGAGGTTACATTGGCACAGTAACTTCATTCATTGCACTGTAACATGCCACTTTCACTTACTATTTTTAGTTAAAGGGTACATCTTCACTTCTGGAAAGATGTTTACACAGGACTGTTAAATTTTGAGTGGTTGATGTTGATTGGAAAAATTAAGGGGTTTCCAACATTAACCCATTTAATATACCGAATTTATTTCGGAAATGAGTTCGAGTTACTCGCGATGATCAGTTATAATATCGCCTTTTTATATGTTTTCAAGTGCAATACTAATACAAGTTATGTAAAAATGATAAAACTTACGACTCCTAAAGTTTCAAATCGAGTATTAGTTTAACACCTCGCATGAGAAATGACATACCTGTTTAGGTTGCTGTTTTATGTAGTCAATGACAGGCTGACAGCACTGTTCCTACAAAATTCCTATACGGCTTCTTACATTATTACCAGTAAATTTAAACGAGCTTGGAACTATTTAAACAAGTAATTTAACCAACTTTATAAGCTTTGATTGTGCGACTTCTGCCTTTGGACTATCAAAAAAGGAGTCTTCTGAAAGTTACAAAGACCAAAAAAAAAGTAGCACAGAGAAAAAAGAGTAAAAATCATTGCATCATCAAAAGTGAATAAAAAAAACTACTGTTTAAGTTTTGGAATCTATAATATGAGGTATTGATATCCTCATATTCAAACCTCTATAGGAACAATTGACAAGAGATCATCACTTGACAAAGTGGTAATCTGATGAACGTGATTAATAGTCTATCACGTATGTTCACATTTTACTCATTGTGTATATAAAGCACTAATAATATGCGAAATGTATGATTTAAATTTAAATGAATGATTGTTACGAAACTATGATCTTCTCTTAGTATCATTTTCAATGCCTTTTCTCAAGTAATGCTAGCCTAAGAACACATTCCAGATTTCCATCAAACAAAGTTTACATCCTCTAATCAAAACTTGGTCGTTGTTTAGACAAGTTACGCACATCCAACCAACATTCCTTCATCGAAAATCTATATGTACTACAATACCTACGATTTTACATGGTATCACATTATCATAGACATAATATATTGCGTAATTTATTCTCTATAAGACTACAAGTCTATTGGCATAGAGGCTATGGGTTAAGCCTATAGAAAGATATTGATGATTAGCAGAAGATATGGTATTATGATAATGTGCCTTGGAGATGTATTGAGCACTAGCAATGAAGTGCAGTGTTAATGAAAGCTTATTGGCAGGAAGCCTAAAATGCAAACCTGGTAGTGCAATAAAAGCATCAGAATGCTTAGCCATCTCTGCTTTTCTTTGATGCATGTCTGCCACTGCCTTGACTTCTCCTACTGTTTCACCTGTTATCTGTAATTAAAACATGCCAAACCAAACAAACAAACAAAACTTATTAAACTACAACAACATATTCAAACAAAATAGATAAAACAAAGGAAAAATCCTGGTTAAAACTTAAAACTGGTAAAACAGGATAAATGTGACAGCAAAAAACTTGTTCCATCTATTTAAGTGGGGTGCTAATGCTATTTAAACCGTTTATTCTTAAGACGGATACGTTCGCCTTAAAAGAGACAAACGGTATAAGAAATATAAGAAATTGTCATTTAAGACGGAAGTATCCAACTTAAGCTAAGACGGGTCAAATAACAACCCATTTGTATAGATATGAGTTATCACAAACATCTTCTTGTTCTCTTGATATTTTTGTCTTATCCATACAAATGGGATACTCCCTCCGTCCCGGTCATTTGTTGTCCTTTTCCATTTTTGGGTGTCTCAATGAATTGTTGTCCTTTCTATTTTAGGATTGCATTTGATGAGTGATTTGGTCTTTCACATTCAATTTAGTCCATTTGTCATCTCCTAATTGGTTCCCTCCTCTTTCCTTGGTCTTTGTGCCAAAACCAAATGACAACAAATGACCGGGACGGAGGGAGTACTATTTAATCCGGTTTAACGTTAAAAGACGGATAATCCGTCTTACGAGAGGAAATAAAAGAGTATTTTGATGGGGTTATTGTAGTCCTATAAGAAGAAAGGCAATGATGAGGCCTGCAACAAAGGGTGGACAGCAGTGATGAGTCATAAGACATGGTCTTATTTTTTTAATAAAAATAAAGGAAAAAAATATCTTGAAATTGAAGCTATTCCCTGGCCACTAATTGATTCCTTTCCCAATTGGATGAATACAAAAGATATTGGAAATTATAGAAGCAGACAAGGAAGAAAGGGCACAGTTTTAAAGAGTTTTGTACTCTTAAGTCATCACTCACCACATCAATTAAAATGTGTGAAATGGTGTGTGGGTTATGGATAAGATTAGCTTGGTTTTCATAAACCGTACCAGTAAATAGTTTACGCATTCCGTATTAATTTGTTTTCATCGATTATTTTTGGTTGTATTTGGAGGTAGGTTTATAAGTTGAAAATAACGTATGACACTTTTTAATTACTTGCGCTTACATAAACGATCAATGCAGCAACAAACATATCCTATATGCAAAAATCAAGCGGGTACTTGTGACGAAAAAAATGACGAAAACAAAGGAATTATTTACTCACAATCTCACATAATATGGTATTATTTGTCATGCTTGGTCAAAGTGGACCCATTAGAAGTGTAATGACTTTACTTAGAAGCTCAACTTCTAGGGATTAACAACTGAGTAACATACTTGTTAAAGCTTCAAAAGAGTGATTATGTCTGGTTTTTGCATTAGTATGTGAAAAAGGTTTGAGACTTTTAGAGAGCAAACAGACAGACATACCTCTCGAGGCATGAGCGTCTTGGGGATAACTCTGCATAAATAAACAGTAACATGACAAAACTTGTTAATAACTTCAACAGATTGAAATGCAACTCCCTTCACCAATTATTAATGAAAAAAACAGCTAGCATGCTTCCTCACTCATTATGTTTCCTTAATTCATTTTTGTTTCCTCTTTAATCAATCATTTGACGACCTTCATATTTCCAAAATGGAAACATCTTGACCCGCTACTTCATCTCAAAACAAGACGGTTTTACATTAAAAATCTCCCTACATACTAAGAGAATAAAACTCACCAATGTTTTCCCTCCAAAAGGCATCAAGTTAGATAAGGAAACAAAAATACTTTTTTTCCTTAAATTATTATCATTATATCAAAATATAATCTTTTAATCAAATAATAATATTTTCTTTAAAATCTAAATTAAAATATTTTAATTAAAATAAGATAAATTCACTATAATTTTATAAACTGTAAATTTCTAATTAGAGAATGACTTGAACACATTTTGTATAAAACAAAACATTAAAAATAAAAATAAAAATTCATTAACATAATTTGAGAAAAATTATTATTTGTAATCATTAGTTTTATTTTTATGTTAAAGAAAAAAATCATTACATATTTTATAACTTTACTATATTCTCTTGATTAGTTCATATATAGTTCATTTTTTTCTCATATCTAAACATAATGAGGTATATGGCAAATATGACAAATTAATAACGTATCAATTTAAAATATATAAATAATAACTAAAAGCAAAACTTCTACATATACTGCAAATTTGCGACACTAGTATACTACAGAGTAATTAAATAAGGAGTACAACTTATACAAAATAAAACAATGCAGAGTACTAGAAAATATTGTAAGATCAACTTATAATCACGAACAGGATATAAATATTTTTCTCTATATTAGATGATGATGTAAATTTTGCAATCTTTTTACTCTCTTTCATTCAATAGATTATTTACATTTAATTAAAATGAATAAATGACTTAATAATCTATCGAATTTTGGAGATAATATAACAGCATAGGAAATAAATAAATTTTGTAAGATAGTGTGCAACTACCCAATAACATGGCGACCTCCACTATGAACAGCTTGAGAAACAAGACCCATTAATCCAATGCTTCCACCTCCATAAACCAAGTCAATGTTCCTTGACACCTGAATTTCACAATTATCCAATCAACACCGATTCACAATAATCAATGTATTTCTTCAATTAACTGATCAATAATAATACAAAAGTACACTCGGTTTAATACGGTACAATGGACATGCTAAATCCAACACACAAATTTTTAACCCCACCAAACTTTCAAAACACACAACAATAACAACAAATTGACAAATGCATTGGAGTGCATAATTGTCCAGCATACCAATTACCAAGTTATAAATGTTCAAAATTGTGCATGTCTTCGTGTTGAAAGCAGAGTTTAAACTACTAAAATGTACACGGTCTTAAAATGTTAATGTATGCAACCTTAACCACATAATGTTAAAATTAATATGGTAAATTGAATTTAAACTCAAACAAGAATTAATTTACCATATAAAATGAAAAAAAAAGAAGAAAAAAAAAATGAAATGATACCAATTCTTTGCCAAGTTGAGTGGCAGCATCTTGATAGCTAGTCTTCTTGCCTTGACTACTTCCACAAAATACACAAATTCTCTTAAATTTGGACTGCTGCTTAATAATCTCATTTGCTCCCTCCATATCCTTTTAATTATATATTTGTTTGTACTTTATCACTCTGCCTTTTTAATTAGGAAAATTGAGAGAGGTTAACACAAACATACATACGTGTGTGTGTATATATATATATATATATATATATATATATATATATATATATATATATATATATATAGTAGTCGTATACTGGAATATCCCCTCCAAAAAAGGTAAGTGTCCCACTTTTGTTGTCACTACTCTACAATATGTGTGTCACACAACAAATTGGCAAAAAGGTTACTTGCCTTCACTATCCCAATTACCGACCCTACTTAGCTCAAAAACAACCCTCATAGATATGTATTCCTATTGTATATACTTCCAATTAGTCTTGTTTCTAACATATAGACTATTTGAGCCCAATTTCGTATAATGGGCCGAGGAGTAGCATAGAGGACTGAGTAGATGAAAGGAGTGTGAGTTGAAGGCCAGAAGGCCCAGCTGCCACGCAAATAAGAGGAGGATGGCATATGAGCTCTGAAGATAGGAGGCCCAATTACTTAGAGGAGACGGCGTACAGTGAGCAACCCAATTGATGGAGGAACGGATACTTGGGGAGCAAGCAATGCTAACCTTAATTAGGGTTATGTACTATATAAGGAGAGGCAAAGGAAGATAGAAGATCATTCATAACCTAGCACAGAACAACTTCGTATTGTGTGCATTAGCAATAGTCATCTTGCCTCTATTGTACTGTGATTATTTAATATTGCTAGTGAACATCTTGGAAGGATACCGTCTCCTTCACGTGGTCGTTTCTTACATTGGGTTTTCCGCGTCACCAAATCCCTTGTGTTTATTCTCTTTATTTTACGTACTATAGCGCACACGAAATACATACAAGACAATTTACACTTAAGATCACTTTGACCCTAAATTAATCAAATTGGTTAAATATACCAAAACATTTTGGCGCCCACCGTGGGGCATAGTGGTCGTCATCGTTAATCGTCCAAGAAAGTCAGAAACACGCCATGTTAGGAAACAAATCAACCGTCCCTCCAAGGTCCGAAGGGACTCAGTCCCCAATGATACAAGCAAGTGCGCCGCAGGCACCTGGAATCCAAGCAATGACATCAGGCCCAGCTGCAAAGGTGAATATCCCGTCAAAAACTAGCCAGCCGAAAGCAACCAGAGAAGTGGAATCACCATCAAGAATAGAAAAGGAGGCGGCTTCCGTCCAAGGAGACCAGGATGTTCGAAATATCAGACATCAGGGTCCACCACCACCCAATCCAACCCAAATCATAATCAGTGGGATGGATAACTTACAGAGAACCATCGACAACATGAGGGAAGAGAACCGGTGGGCAAAAGCTCAGGCACCAGAGGAAAATCGAGCACTCTGGGCGCAGATAGATGCCTTGCAGTAGCAGAGAGTCGCACCAACTTCAACACTAGCAGCAAGAAGAAGTCAGGTTCAGGCACTCAGCCGCCTGAGTGAGGCATCAAGAAGCTGAGAGCAATCACGTCTATTCCCTTCCGAGTTGGTAACCAGACTGGATCTCACAGCGACACCTAAAGAAGGCGGGATAATCCCGCATGGACTTGGGCAGTTCACGCCAGACGGCTGGCCGGTGATAAGCAACACGAAATCCAGATTAGGTAATACACTTGTCAGTAATTTGGTTACAACTAACCAAATGCCTCGTATAGGAATTGTCAATTAGCAGGTAATGGGTTGGCAACCAGGATCTCTGATCACAGCTATCCCCTGTCCACGAGTAGCCAGAGCCCGGTAGCAGCCTGGACATGACGCATCGTCATCGTCCAGAACCATCAGCAACCCTATATAACCCTAATGCTAATTACGATAGCATCATGGATATGCAATACTTAGAACTAAGGGAGATGCTAAGCTGGATCCCAGGGATGTCAGCTCCCCTGAAAAAGGCAACCCTAGACAGCTATGCAGATTCACCATTCGTGGACATGATATCGCTGATTATTGTGCCAAAGGGATTCAACGCCTCTACCATGATACTCTACGATGGTACCGCGGATCCCTTTGATCACATCAGCCAATATATGCAGAAGATGATGATTATAACAGCAACAGGGTCCCTGAAAGAAGTCTGCATGCGCAAAGGATACGGTTCAACACTATCAGGGGCCGTGTTACAATGGTTCGTTGGTTTACCAAACAAGTTAATAGCCACCTCCGCTGACTTGGTAAACGCGTTCACACAACAGTTTGCCAGCAGCAGGAGGCCTTAAAAGCACACTAACGACGTCTACCGGATAGTGCAAGGGTTTGATGAAAGGATTAGATATTTTGTCACTAGTTTCAACAAGGAAAAGGTAGAAATAAGAGGATGCGACATACCAAGAGCCGTGGAAGCGTTTCGGCAGTGGTTACACCAGGATTCAGATCTGTACAAAGAACTAACGAGGCATCCTTGCCGTACCTTCAAGGATGTCCAGGCAAAGGCGGCGACAACAATCAGACTAGAGGAGGATATACTCTCCGGGAGACATACACAACAGGAGTCGAGAAGGCGGCATCAGAAAGAAAGGAGGAATGGTCTAAACCTTGAAACAGGCCCCAGGACAGAACGACACACAAAGTGGAAGGAAAGGAGGAAACACCTGAAGGTCCTAGACCCCTAATTAGACATTTCTAATTAGCTACTAAATTACTTGTTAATTTAGTTTCTTTAAGATCTAGTACATGCATGCTTATAAAATGACTTATAAAATCATAAAAATGAAATTTCCTTACATTAGTTTGAGGAAAAATGGGTACAACACAAGGACTCCTTCCTTGTGTTGTTCTTGAGCTTTATGATGATGGATGATCCTCCAATCTTCTAATTACCAAAGTAGGTAATCTCCTCTTAATTGCACCCAAAACTAGCC